>JACMIF010000214.1:16489-51385 GCA_014805445.1 Diplogasteroides magnus | reverse complement strand
AGGTATCACACCGTACATGTGTATTCCTAATAGTCATCTATAAGTATCCACATTGAATAGAGGATATCGACAACGAGTGAGAAAATACAAAATCTTAAAGCTTGAGAAAAGCCACTTGACGCTTACAAAAGCTTGAGAAAAGCCATTTGACGATAATTCGCATATTCAGGCACTCACCGCCTCATTGTGCCTAAACCAGTAAGTCTAGTAAAACTTCTGTGCAATAAACTTCTTAAGTACTATCCACTGCCGGCATGCTCGACCCTCGGTGAAGCCTGCTTCCTGCTATAGAAAATCCCAAACATGGCATGTCGTCACCAAAAATTCGAAAAAAATGGACCAAGTTTTCAACGCGGGTGTCAGCGGGGCCCATACAGAGTTTACTTTCCGTGAATAACTCAAAAATATGATTTGAAATCGATTTGGTGCATTTTGGGAATTTTTGGGATTTTTTGAAAATAACATGTTAGAACATGTTCGAACATGTTTTTGAACTTGTTTTTGCGATTTTGTCGTTCGCGATATTGTCGTGGAGTCGAATGGTTTTTGGTTTGAGTTTCTAGGACCGTTTTGAAGAAGTTTTCCAAAATTTCGTGTTTTGACATGTTAGAACATGTTTGAACATGTTTTTGAACTTGTTTCGTCGAGCAGAGTCGAATGGTTTTTGGTTTGAGCTTCTAGGACCAATATGAAGAGGTTTTTCAAAATTACGTATTTTGACATGTTAGAACATGTTCGAACATGTTTTTGAATTTGTCTCGCCGAGTAGTGTCTATTGATTTTTGGTTTGAGGCTCTAGGACCACTTTCAACATTTCGCGATTTTGTCGTTCGCGATTTTGTCGTTCGCGATTTTGTCTTTCGCGATTTTGTCATACCCCCGGAGTCTACATACGGATTTAAAACATACTTTTCTGTAATCTAAAGCCAAATCGCGCAGGGCTACAGCGTAAAATAGCTTGACAATGTCATGCATGCTATCTGAGGGAGAATGCACGATACCCATATATCGAGGAGTTCCTAGGAACATTAATGAGATTCTTCCTTGGATGACTTGATGATGGCTGTTTCTCTCTTATTGACTGACATTTCGAGATGTTCCTACGATTATCTCTAGAGAAAGGAATGCACGAGCGAAGGTTGAAATTAACAATTCTAACAGGCAAGCATAGGTACAGTGCGCATGTACAATACCAATCAAAAACAATCCATATTCAAAGAGAGTTGGAGGAGTTCAAAAAGGTGAATGAGCCCTCTGATCATTGTGTGTTACCTTACTGTTAGCCATCAATCGTTCTGGATGAGAACATTCAATCTGATTAATTGTTATTCGCTCATAGAGATGATTTGACTGCTTGTTTATTTAGAGCAATGGAGCTATTCGGACTCTACAAAAATATGCCGAAGACCAAGTTCAATCGAGATTGACCACAGAAACTTTGCAACAGAAACCAACCGTCCTCCATATGAGCCGTCTGATGGAAGGTGTGAAGAATGAGAATACAAAGAATGGACCAAAGAGTTGAAGGAACTCTCCAAGAAAGTACTGCTATGACCTAATAGAAAGTGGGGACAGCATGAACCTACAGTATTTTCTGTCCAGATAACATCGTCAAAGAGCATACATGAGATTTGCATGACGGCCTAAACTTGTAACTAATCGGAAGTAAATGGGGACGTTACCTTTACAGTCATCCCAATGGTGCATGTTGTAGCCGATATAACCAAAACTAATTCAATGCTCAACATGAACGGTCGATATCTCACATAATTCACCTGATATCAAAGATTTGGCTGGAATGTATTAATTTGCATGCTTGGTTTATTCCACGAGAAGTCGTCTTTGAAATTCTTCGAAGTAAATCTACAGTTTTTATAGTGAAGACTATGCTGAGCGAAACTGCTAGCAATAGAATTGCCACAGTTGGTATGCGAGCATACTAACAAAAGAAATGTGTTTGATCATGCACTCGAACTTACAGGCCTCCAATTTTTAGACTGTGCAAACTGAGCTGTATTCACGGCATCGTTGGATGTGAAAATGTAAGTAAAATAGTAATATTGGGCAGATGCAAGAAGAGAAATTGCAGTGATCATTGTCACATAGATGAAGAAGGAGCGACAAGAAGTAATGCTCTGAAGATTCTTTCTACAAAGGAAATGGAATGGGCAAACATCTGGAACCGTTGGATCTTGTAATGTCTTCGCTCTCACAATTACCATCACAGCACATGCATTTCTAAGCATATTCCAGTTGACTACTTATTGTAATTTCTGTCCCCTCACGCCATGGTACACATCAGCTACGCAACAACAACGGATGCGAATCAATCAACGTTCATCATTTTAATTGTTTGAATTTTCACAGCCCTTGGGCTTATCACTTGCAGTTAAGATCTTGCCAAGTGAATAAAGATATATCATATATATATCAATTACCATCACTGTTTGCGTAGCCGTAATAAAGACAACCGTGAATTGTGAAATCATCTGCATGTTTTATTATGTACCTAAAACTGTTTGGAATCCTCACGGACAAATATTTCCTAAAATATACGAATTTCCTGAAATATTGATCCTTGAACAAAAAGTTGGCAATCGAATTAATTATCCCCACAAATCCTAAACAAGAATAAATTTTTAAAGGAGCCACAAAGGGAGATTTATTTGCATGCACTGCCGGGTTCACTTCTCTCTATTCCCCCACTTTCTCGTCGTCAGAGCGGTCTATTCTGACAACGAGAGAGTAAGGGAGAGAAGTGATCCCATACCTTCATCCCTCGTCCCATGCGGTTCTCTCTGTCCCGTTCGATGTTCCTCCTGACAGTTTTGTGTGCGACGGTGGTGGTTGTGATGGGAGAGGTTGAAACTTGTGGAGAGAAAGAGAACATGACAGAATTGGGATATGAGCTCAACACCAATTGCGACAGCAAATCACGCATAGGCTGTGAGCAAAAGATGAAGAATACAAAGGACGAGAGCAGCAATGGGACTCTCTATCGGTTGAAGTGTGACAAGTCCACTGAAGACTCTGAGTTCTTCGTTTGGTTTGGAGGAGACGAATGGCACAGGACCACAGAAGTGTCGTGTAAACTTGAAGACATCGCTAACAAAACCCAATGGACGTATTGGAAGATGATGGGTGGAACGAAGGATCATCAGTTTTCACCCAGAAACGGGAATGCAACGTGTCACTATAGAAGAATGTGGTACGATGAACTGATAACTGGACTCTGTTTTGTCATTCTTTTGTCATCCATTGTCCTCTACATAGTTCTCGTTCGTCACTCTAAGCCAAAGACGAAAAAGACCACCAAGTCTTCCTCGGCCAATGACAAAGTATTCCTGTTCGCGAACGTTCCTCGCACCTTCAAGAAGCAGGTTCTAAACGTTCGCATCAATTCCATGGACACCCATTGGATGCAGAAAATGTCAATTCTGGGAGAGAAACGCGGTGTCAAGTTCACTGGAGGTGTTATGAACAAATTGGATGACCGCAAGGCCACCTTCGGAGTCATCGATGTTGAAATTGCTGACGAGGGAAAACCATTGGTGAAGGAAGGCTCGACAATTGGAAGGGAAGATGGAGCTGAGAAGGCAGAGGGAAGGGCAGAAGTACTGAAGGCTGTCGCCATCTTGCTCGGACTCACTGGATCGCCCAATGAGAAGGAGGAGTACATGATCAAGCGTCACGTGAGCAACATTGAGGAGTCCCTCAAGGACGATGGAAATATGACAATGGCAGACCTGCAACGTCAGTGTAGTCAGTGGCTGACTCTCAATTGCACGTTCTCTGGATACTTCTTCGTCGTGGGAGCACCCGACATCTTCCTGGCCTCGTTCATTCGAGCTCCACTCAAGGGAACGAAGAGACTGTGGAAGTGGAGGGAGTCAGTGGACAATCTCTTCCCTGTTCCTCCTGTGACTAAAGAGGACCCTGCACCTCTTAATCCTCTGGAAGTCACTGGAACTCCTATGGCTGCACAGAAGGAATGATCAAAATGAGAAGAGAGGAATGAAATCAATCCCCCAACACACACAACAGTCCCTCACTAACATTGGCCGATAAAGTGATCACGAAAAGAAGTTGAATGTTTGCCCACAAATTGACATCTTTACGGGCCTCGATGATTTGTAATACAAATTGTATGTTTGTATGTTCATTCTAGGAATGGGATAGTTATTGAGGGGGATCAAGTCATTTGCGCACAGCTCATTTGCGCACGACTCATTAGCGCACAGCTCATTTGCGCACAACTCATTTGCGCACAAATCGGTTTCGCCCCTTAGGGATGATTTTCAAGCGGATAAAGTATATGGATTCGGAATCGTCTCGACGAGATAAGCAACTTTACTGTTGGGAGCGAATCATGAAAATCACAACTGACAGAGTTACGGTCCTGTGCGCAAATGAGTTGTGCGCAAATGAGCTGTGCGCAAATGAGCCTGTGCGCAAATGACGCATTTCCACAGTGTGCGCAAATGAGCTGTGCGCAAATGACTTGATCCCTGTTGAGGTGATGGGATTGGCATGAAAAGGCGTGTCCACATGGTCTTACAAGAGTTGAGAACGGAAGGGCGGGACTGATTTGACCTTGAATCATGCAACAGGTCATTCCTCTCATTCTCCCACTATATTCTTGTCTTCATATCCCAACTTACCTATTTCACTACTAGCACTAATATTGCACATTCAACATTTTATTTTATTCTCACAACGTTGCGATAGTGAGTTATTTGAAAAGGAATATACTTTATTACCAGATGTTGATAAAGCGACTCGAGCGCTAGGTGTCCTCGTCTCTATACTCTCAATCGCCTGTATCATCTCACTCTATTTCCCCACTCCGTTGAATAGGACGCTTGCGCATGGTGTAGTGTATTCGTAAAGTACGCCCGAGTCAGGACTAAATAAATGGCTTGTGATTCTCAGCAACGCCCGGTGCAATCGTTAAAACTGTGACACACATCGGCTCCTTTCCGATTTTCTTTTCCTTTTAGTCGATTGGGAAATATAATATTTTGTAGGTGTAAGGAATGGCATCAAAGAGCATGCTCACCCTCAAGAATTGTATCAATTGTCGTGCTGAACTCATACCCGTCACAAATGGGTCAGTATATACTAGTTACAATTACAACAATTGTTTTAGCGATAATTAAAATATTTATATATTTAGAGTACCTGACATGCAGTGCGACAAGTGCAAGAAGAACGAGATGAAGTACGGAAGGGTAAGTTGAATACTTTTATAGTCTCTTGTAGGATTTACAAATCAATCGTAAAGTGCATTTGTCAATCATCTAATCACATTTCTCTTGTTCTCTATAGCTTCGGACAGTCGACCGCCCAATAGGGATTAGACGAATAGTAAATGTACTTTACTTCCCACTAAATTCTTGTCGTCGTTTGGCAACTTACCTTTCTGACCACTACTATCTCTAAAATTGCCCAATCTTTTTTAAATTTCCCAAAGAAACAAATCCAAAAATAGATTTGGTAAATAGAGTGTCTTGGTGTGAGTCATTTCTGCTGTGAAGAAAGAGTGATTGTAGAAGCCAGGAGTCTGCAAGTATTGTCAACTTGTAGCTGCATATTGTGATGAAAAGTGAGTGAAATGTCTTCATTCAATCCTTTGTTCCTGTCTTTCAGATGTGTTCACTGTGCATATGCTGAGAGGAAGAACGGACCACCCACTGCATGTGCCAAATGTTCAGTCAAGGCAGCCTTCCCAAAAAATCATGAATCCAAGGTTCGGCCCCCATGTCCTCAGATGGGACCAATCGATAGTGGATCCTATACGGTAGCGATTGCCTTCTTTCTACATCGTTATTGCTCTTTTGATTGACGTTATGGGAGAAGCATTCATATTCATGCACGGCTTTATTGGACTTTTTCCCATTTATTGCATTTGCCCTTTCCCCATATCGATAAGACAAACCCATTTCACAGTCTCCTCAAAGGTAGGACTTGCACCTTCTGTTCTCTTTCTTGATGCAATAATCGATATTCCATAAACGTCTGCACTCTTTCAGTAGTGATTTATCCCTTACTCCTACCCTTCAAAACTGACAGATACATATCTTCTCTCAGCTTTTCTCTAGTATATGAGTTGCACTCCGTGATTATTGGTGGATTGAATAGGAAGGGAAGCATGGGCTTATCGATACAACTCGAGAGATAAGGGTTCAAAAGAACACAACATATCAAAAGAAGCAAGAAAATGACCATTTCAGGTGAAGGGAACGGTGCTGTGCAGATTATGTCAGATGACGGTGAAGAAGGATCGAGACAGGGAAAAGGTTAATTGAGACAATCCATTCTTATTCAATGATCGTACTGCAGGAGAAACAGAGACAACAGGGAGGACAATCATCTTCTGCTGCAGATGCTGCAGCTTCATCCAGTGCCAACAAGGTGAGTCCTGAGAAGAATGATTAGGGATACTGTAGCCATCCGGCTTATAGATTTCATTTTTCTTCAAATATTATTAAAGTTTTACGGGGTAATATTGATGGAGTAAGGGAAGGTATTGTCCCATTCAGCCTTCCTCCTCTCATCATCATTCCTCATCTTCCTCCTCAGCCATCCACAAGAGGAGGCATTCAGGACATGGGAAGGTGTGTTGATACAGAAGAATAAGGAGGGGAAAGAGTCAATTAAGGAGGAACATGCACCCAAAACGGCAAAGAAGGAACATTCTGCCGAAGCTGCAGAGAATGTCATTCTTATTCAACAACTAAAGGATCAGGTAGGAAGAGACAGAAATATTGGATACAGTACCTAGTAGGTAGACCAAGTGCCAGTCACTTCACACATTTAAGAAGCAGGTACTCTAGTTTCTGTACCGATGCAAATTACCAATGAGCATACTATCCCAGTACACATACCGTGTCCCTTCATCCAGGTCGAATCTCTACAGCGACAGGTTGGAATGAAGGAATCGCAGCTCATCGAAAAGGACAGAAAGGTACGAGGAGAGTGAATGGGGAGAGAGGGGTATACTGTATCTTCAGATAGCTGGTTTGAGTGCAGACCATGCGAGTCTCGAGAAGAGAAACAGAGAACAGGTACTGTAGAGTGTTTCATTTGTGGTTCAAAGTGTTATCCGCGTTTCCTATAGTGGCTTATGAAAAAATTAGATGGAACCTTAGATCTTAGTCTTAGATGTCTTAATCTTAGATGGAAAAAATCTTAGATGGAACGTATGTGAAACATTCGTTTGTGAAAGCTGAGTATTGCCTAATCAAAATATTTTGGGCTCAGTACCAATTATTTTTCGATAATCTTATAGGCGTTCTGATTTTAACAGAAATTGTAAGTTTTATTTCAGGTAGCTCGTCTGATGAAGAATCACAAAGAGGAGATCGAAATGCTGCACTCGCAACACAAGCAGACCACCAGACAAGTACAGTACTCCCTAATAGATATGGATCAGATACTGCAAGGCATACTGTTGTATGTTATCTACCACGAATGTGCTTGTTATTGTTAGTACGAACAAAAGGGAGTTGACAAGTGGTTTATGATTTCCTTATTCTGCTTCCGAATACAATTTCCATAATTTACGTTTTGTCCACATTCAGATGCAACAACAACTTTCTGAAATGTCCCGTGCCTCCTCATCTGCCACTAAGAAGGTTGTACAATCATCTGCCCCAGTCACTTCATTCCATCAAGTATCCAATGGAAAACCCAAAGAGGTACATTGAATATTGGGGAGAATATAGGAAAATTATTTCAGCCGAAGAAGATCGATAAGGGAGCTGAGAAGGAGGAGAAGAATAAGGAAAATGAGAAGGAGGCCGGTAAGTACTGGGATATGTTAGATTGGAGAGGAAATACGGTATGTTTCAGAGAAGGCAGCCAAGAGCGAATCTCCCACAACTCCTGATGATGTAAGTGAGAAATCTCAGGAGGCATCCTCATCCCCGAAAGTGGAGGAGAAGAAAGAAGAGAAGAAGTCAGTGTCACCCTGAATGGGAAACGGAGGAATACAGTACCCCCAACACACACCAAATGATGTAGTGGCCATTTGAGATTGCATTCTTTCTGTTAGACAGATTAGAATCCCTACAATATCTTCATTCCATGCCAGTGAACCCATCTTCTCTTTGTGCACTTTGTATTTCAGTAGTGTCCATGTTAGAACATCGGAACCTTATTCATCACTATGCCTATCCGACTATGCGTATCATACTTATTTTGAACCCCAATGCATCTGTTATGTATAATCGTTACATCATTTGAGCATTTTCCAATGTTTGAACCGTTTTAGAGTAGAAAATATATGTATTCGACCTTCGTTGCTCCATCGCCATTTCATTGTTTCAAAACGAGATAGACAATCTCAATGAAGAATTCGAGAAAAAATATGTTTCTAGAGAGCAATATTTATATTTTGTGTGACGTTCAACAACTTATTTTAATGTTTTCTAATCTTGCATTTTTCTTTCTCAAACCTTTTAGGCAGTCGTATTGGTTTCATCTATGGATAATGACTTCCAGTAATCCAAACATAGAATTTCGATCAGGTTCCCTCGAATGTTTCTGGAAATACCTTTTCTCTGGTTTCAAACTAGCTTCGCGTATCCATTTTGTGTGTTAGATTGTAATATATATTTTATGAGGTTTGAGAATGTTTTTTTGGGGATTGAATTCCAAAGTTCACTCCTATTACCTCTTTTATGCTCAAAACTGTACCTGAAAAGCAGGAATAAGTAGTGAACTGTCGCATTCATTCTGATGTGATGTGATGTTTCCCATTGAAATGGTGGTGGAATGGACTCATTTTTCTTCTGTACACTTTTTCCTGATCACTCGCACACGAAATCTCGTATATTTGTGTACCCCTCCATGGCGGTAATAAATCTTTCTGTAATGATTGATTTAGCAGCCAAATCACAGTTCGAGAAGATTTAGCGTCGGTACACAATGTGAAAAAAGATAATTGCGCACGGTCCCCTAACTCTGCCAGTTTTGATTTTCATGACTTCGTTCCAAAGTAAAGTTGCTTATCTCATCGAGTCGATTGAGAATCACCACATTTTGTCCACATTCACAGCTATTCCGTTGTGCGCAAGAGTCTTTGCGCAAATGAGTTGATTCGGATTTGTTTATATAATCGGATTTTGGTGTTGAGAAAGGTGAGATAAAGGAGGGTTGAGAGTAGGGATCGCATTATGGTACGTTAATGACAGCCGTTCATTTCTAGTCCTCTAAATTTATTCCTATCGGTCGGCTTTCATTTCGCAGAGATGAGCGCTAGGAATTAAGTTAGACGGCTAGAAATGAACGGCTGTCAATAACGTTCCATGACTAGTTCAGAGGGAATTGCATAGACTGGAAATATCCAGTCGTGGTAACGCGTCCCGCGACCACAATCGTCTCCATGACAACGATGTCGACGTGGATTGAATAGGAGTTCCCGCAATGAGAGTCGGTTGACAAGAATGAGTTTTGCCCCCATCAAGGATGGAGAATACACGAGTACCATATATGGACTGGTTCGTCTTATTTGATTAAATTTTTAGTAAGCAAAACTGTAGTAGAGAATCGTTTTTTTGGTTATTCGTAACATGAGAGAATTGTTCTTCAGATTCGCGATGGTCGTTACAACGATGTCATTCGAATATTGCAGTACGAAGTGCAGAAAGCGCCTACCGTAAGTTTTTATGCTTTACAAAGAGCAGAATTAAATGTTTACAGAACCGCGCAGGACTCTCGCTGCTAGCATACAGCTATTACTACACACAGGTAAATACCTGCGAAAGTGATGGAAGTGCAAGCACTGTGGTCATTCATCTCATTTTATGCTGTAGTTTCGATTAGTGACAAACAAGAGCTTAAATGAGACTAATGTCACTTAATTTTCAATTGATTTGAATGCGGATATTCTTTAGGATTTCATCAATGCCGCAATGTGCTATGACAAGCTGTCGCAGCTGTGTCCGACCATTCCCAAATACAAACTCTATCATGCACAGGTAATAAATTCTACTTCAGCAGACTTTTGACATCTCCATTATGTTTACCGTGTAATTTATGAAAAGCTAATACTTCTTCAGGCCCTGTACAACGCTTTCATGTTCACTGACGCACTGGGAGTGATTGCACAGGTATGGACGAGGAGAAAGTGCAGAATGTACTGATTTGTACAGATCGAGGAGGCCGAGTTGTTGCCTTCAGTCATCAAATTGGAGGCATGTATCAAGTACAGGTGAGGACTGCGATCCAGAGACAATCAATCAATACTCCCGTCTTCAGAGAAGAGGATCTGAGGAATGCGAGGGTTCTGGTAGAACAGTACGCTGATGAGGTTTGAGACACTTCTATTATGTTTCTGGTGTGATGACGAACAATTATCATTGAATTTGTCATCAATTTCGCGTGAAGGGTAGGAGGGCCATGGACGAAACCTTAGACTCTCCATGGCATCCTATTCTTCACCGTAAATTTCAGAATTCCAGTGAATCAATACCGATAAAAAATAGTGTTATGCCTGCAGGACGCAGATGTGGAAGTGAACGTTGCCTGTCTGGAGTATAAGGAAAGAAACTACGACAAGGCAATGCAGGGATTCTATGCTGTATCCAATCACATTGGATATCGAGTGAGAATACACACTTTTGAATCAACCTACTCCTTGCATGTCAAAGATAACGATTTGCTACAGGGTTTAGGTAGTGACAGAAGAGACAAAGAGGAAGGAACAAAAGTGTGCACACAGAAAAATAACTACCGCTCCGGTGTAAGATCGACAGTTGGATGGTAGTTTTGATTTTGAAACCACCATCCAGCGGTAGAATAACTGCCAATCTTACACCGGAGCGGTAGTTATTTTTCTGTATGTGTGACTCAGAGATTGAGAGACCTCTATTCAGCCCGATCTCTCATATGCAATCGCCGTCTGTCACTATCGTATGAACGAGTATCCAGAATCACTCAAGTTCATCGCTGACATCATCGACTCGGGCAACAAACTCCATCCGGGTCCGTTGATTCGCGTTCTGTTCCGTACAAAAGATTCTTGCAGAACTGGGCGTGGGTGCGGCATCGGAGGGAATTGAGATGAGATCAGTGGGGAATACACTTCTATTGCATGAGACATGTCTGGTGGAGGCATGCAATCTCAAATTCGCCATTGAATATGATGCAAAGAACTGTGAGTTACGATGGTTAGTGTTTAGATAAAGTGAAGAATGACGCGAAAATGAATGGATGGACTCAAAAAAGTGAGACAGAGAACGCAAAAGAGTTGCCGTATTCAGTCGTCCAAGCAGCAGAAGCCCTCACTGACATGCCACCACGGACAGAAGAAGAGTGGGATGCAGTCACATTGCACAATCATGTAAGGAGACGGTGGTGTAGTGGTTGTGAGCCCCTCTCTTGAGAAATGAGCTGTGAAGTTCGATTCCTTTGGAGAACAAGATATTTTTACAGGCACTCATAGCTGTGGATACGAATCCATCGGATGGATTCGCCAAGTTGCAATTCCTTCTCAGTCAGAATCCATTCCCTCAAGAAGCATTCGGAAATCTACTTCTCCTCTATTGTAAATACGAGGTAACGAATGAATATTCCTCGACTACCGAGTTGTTCAAAAACACAAATGATTGTTTCAGTATATTGACCTTGCTGCGGACGTTCTCGCTGAGAATGCACATTTGACTTACAAGTATCTCACTCCGGTAAGTAGATAATACTGTAGATCCTACAGTAGTCGAGTATTCCACTCAAGCTATTCAGTTCGTGTACGAGTTCATTGACGCGATGATCACACTCGTTGCTTCGCCCGACGACGCCTTCGCAAAGTTTGACACACTGGTACATTCTGTATCCACAGTATCCAAGACTACCGTAATCCCTTTCAGTCAACTCAAACAGCAGTGGAACTCCGTCGTCTGTCCACCAAAGTTCACGGAAAATCAAGTGAACTTCTGGCCGAAGCTGCGAAACTTCAGGTTTAAATGGTTTCTGGTTTTCAAACGACAATTCTCGATGCAGGTTACGATACATCAATTGCCAGCTGATACTACGGTACAAGTGAGAAAGGACATGGGAGAATATGATGAAATGTTGGAGAGGTGAGAGAGTGTGGAAGGATGAGAGAATCAGAGAAGAAGAGACTTCCCCCTTTCAGATATCTCACAGTGATTATGGCACAGGCAAAGATCTACTGGGACAGAGAACAGTACGGAAGAGTCGAAAAGTTGTTCCAGGTGAGACCAAGACATGGATTACGGTATCGATTGATTACTGTACCTAGGTAGCGGTGGAATTCTTATCTGAACACCCAACATTCCGACTAAATGCCGCTCACACACTTTATATGCAGGTTTGTTGTCATTAGCGTTGTCAAGGCCAGCATTTGTATTCGCAGGGCTCAAAATATGCAGAGGCGGCGTCATTCTACGAGCCCATCGTCAATAAGAGCATTGAAAATGTTAGTTGGGTGCATTACGGTAATGACTGTATTGTGTGGGAGTCATTTTTACGTCTCTATATTTATTTCTTACCCGTTAGAACACAAAATTGGGTGAAACAGTAGCTGTTACATGAATTGTGGTTGATCCCTGGCCTCGTGGTCATTCAACTTCCCCTCTCATGTTGAAAACATGTCTCTGTCTTCTCTCCCCTCTCCTCTCTCCCTTCACTCTCTCATTCCTCTCCCTCCCTCTCCTCTCCACTCTTTCCCCCACGTGTTCGTACTCTCAATGCACTTTACCCTGTCCTTTCCTTCTCTATCTTCCCCTTCCACCCTCTCTTCACACACAGTCTCAACCTCTTCCTCCTTATACAGCTCGAGTCTCGATGATCATTATTCATGAAGTGCAAAGACGTCACAAACTCCAAACGAGTCTCAATGAATTCATGACATCAAGTCTCTCAGATCCTCGAAATACCGGCCATCGTTCTGGCCAATCTCTGTGTCTGCTACATCCTCACGAATCAAAACGAAGAGGTACGGGGTGCCACGCAGTCAATGATGAGGGGCTGTCACGCAGGCAGAAGAGTTGATACGGAAGACAGACAGAGAAGAAGAGAGACTGAGCTACACAAGTGATGGAAAGGAGGCAAAGGCATTTCATTCATGCATTATAAACCTGGTTATTGGAACACTCTACTGCAGTAAGGTACTTACAGTACTCTTGAACAGTTGAAGTGAAGTGTGCCTTCAGAGCAACTTCGAATTCGGAATCATGCGTGTGGTCCAAGCCATGGTACCGTATGACAGGAGACTGGGAACGGACACGTGGTTCTATGCCAAGGTTGATGGATACGGTAGATGGAGTACGGTATCTCTTCAGAGATGCATCCTCGCAACATTGGAAGCGATTGCAATGCATCAGATTGCCGTGAGAGACAACGTAATCGATGATTTACTTGTATTCCTCGAAAAATGCGAAGGTACCACGAAATGATTACGCTTCGATAACCTCATACTTCAGAGTACGGTGTGAGAGTTTCTACTACGGTAGATGGCCCCTTGATGGAACCCCACCTTGATTCGGTCAAGAATACAGTTGCATACGAAGGACGACAGCTTCGGGCACTTATATTCGAGATTTATGACTACTAAAGCAAAGAGAAATAAATATATTTTGGCATTAAATTTATTTTTGCATGGTAAACAAAAAATTGACCCACGATCCGGCCTATGGCACTAATTTGCCTCGGTTACTGTAATTTCAAATTCTCGCGTAATTTTTCCGCTTTACTGTTTTGCGCGTTTTTCCATGGCGGTTTCGTTTTTTGCCTTGATTTTACTCTTTATTACCCTCTCCCACGTTTGTTCCTTTAGGTGAAAACATACTTTTCACGATTTTATTGCATTTATCACCATTTCACGATGCCCAAAATCTAGTTGGCTGGTGTGCAATGGTGATATTTAGCAAAACAGTTTTCGTAACTCAATCAGTTCGAACTGTGATTCGTAATGAGCATATTTAAGCATGTAATTCAGTCCTAATGCGCACTTTCATCTGTTGCCGCAGCTGCCTCTTTGTATGACATCAATTGCCCACGTGCGTTCAACCGCGCGCGTCACCGACAGTTAATTTCCTCTGAAACGGCACACCGGTCACGACTGTCGGCACAGCGAAGCCACGCCCATTTCGCGCCAAGGTAGCTCTCGTTGTCTCGCCTCCTCTCCGCGATTCGCACACTCTCTCTTCACGCAACGCAGCCGCGACGCAGCTAATAAACTGTGCTACTGCATTTATCTTTCAAATATTTTTCTGGCGGGAATCTCTAAAAATTTCAAAAAGTGGTGCCGTTTTTAACTGTATGTGTTGACAGCACGTGTTGCCACGAGTTTCATGACTCATTCCGAAGTCTTCTTCCTGTTTTGACGTGACTGTCAAACCTGTGATTTATCACTGAAACAGCGGCTTAATATCCTGTTGGCACTGGTGGAAAGACCACTCGAATCAACGATGCCATTCTCCAATACTAAGGAGCTCTTTGTTCTGATAACGCTTCTATTATCTATTTTTGGGGTTAGGCTTAGGGCTTGGCGGAAGGAATGGCACACAGTTCACGTTGATTATGAACGCACCACAGATTACATTAGTCGTCGGCATGTCTCGAAAGTATTCTCACTAGTGAAAATGTTGTGTGATGAGGAAGTTGTCTGAAGAGTCCGCAACTCCTTGCATCATCTTTTTCTCTCTCAGGTCTCTGTTCTAGCATCACTTTACAATGAGACTCGAGTCCTTCGGAACGCAAGCTGCTTCTGCAGAGTGAGCCAATTAAGAGTGAACTGATGTTTTATCCCGTTCAAACTACTTACATCTGTTAGTTGGGAAGTATTTTTCGCAAAACCTATAAGAAAGTGTACCTATAGAATAAAAAATTTCAGATATTGGTAGAATAAATCGTTGAAATGGTGAGATGTATTACTTTTTCTACGACTATCACAATTTGGCGTTATGCTTATGAAATAGACGAGGGGGAGGGGGGTTATATGAACGGTTGGTGTTTTGGATAATTACACCCATATCGGATTGTGGGTCGAATTGGCATCGGTGTGAGGTGGATGAGTTGTGCGTCCCCTTTCCCCCCAAACGTCGCCCCTTACCTTCGCACTCTCTTCACTCTCTCCGCCACACCATACCCCCTCCCAGATCGATGAACAGAGACGCATAGGGCGGCCTTGTTCTCATCGTCTGTCACTCTAACCAGCAGGGGAGAGGGCCGTGAGTGTGGGGAGGGGGGTAGGGACCCGGCCTGTTCTCTCCCCCATCTCTTCTCCCTTTTCCCCCCTTCACTCCCTCCCAATCGCTATACGATGCGCGTTGTTGGTGTCTCTGGAGCGACACTTTTGTTGTCTCCTCTGAGGGGTAGGCGGGTGATCATATCGGGTGCTTGTGCTGACGTCACTCTAATGCTTACCCGAGCAGTAATAGGAAGACAAGGGGGCACCCCATCTAAAGATGGAAGATTGATGTACCCACCCAACTCCTTTCCCACCCTCTACACCCATTACCTTCACATCGCACACGACGACGATTGGTTTGCACAGACGAGGGCACACTTCACTTGACTATGGCAGGGCTAATTTTAGCCCTTTCTCCCTTTTCCTATCCAGCACTCGCAACAATTGTCGTCAAGCACCAACAAAAACGGAAGCGAAAATGAATCATGCGAGATGCGAAGGGCCGCGATTTGCGACTAGAACCCCCTCAACGTCATAGAACAAGTGAGGCGAATGTTAAACGGGCGGTATGTGTTGTGAAACCCCCCACAACCCTCAATTGCCTAATCTCCATCTCATAAGGCAAGGCCGTTATTCGAGATGCTAGATTTTTGCCGCATTACGGGTGGGACAGGCTTACCGGGCGA
Organism: Diplogasteroides magnus; assembly: GCA_014805445.1. NCBI lineage: Eukaryota > Metazoa > Nematoda > Chromadorea > Rhabditida > Diplogasteroididae > Diplogasteroides > Diplogasteroides magnus. The sequence goes on along the minus strand of JACMIF010000214.1, from coordinate 35,542 downwards.
CAGATTTAGTCGGATCAGACATGCTAAAGTGCTTCCGGCGATGCTTTCCCTTAGCAAAGGTGCGTCTTAGCCACGGCGTTATGGTAATTCCCTCTTCACCTCGACTATATTCGAGGAAGTGATTTGGAAAGAGGAAATGTGGGATTGTTGATGTGATTCATTGTAGAATAGTAGGCGTAGTAGTAGTATTTCTGTATCCGAAGAAGCCGTTGTTGTTGTCGGGTTGGTCGGGCAGACATTGCACGGAAGACTGTGAATTCTCTAGAGGGATAGGGTCCATGTTTGGGGAGAGACAAGAGTAGATTCGATATCTGCCTGAGGCATCTCTCTCTTGTCTCTGTGCTCTCCCATACTTTCACTTGTCTCTCTAATAACGGGAACGAATGGACTCTCGTTCCCGCCCGATTTAATGTACTGATAAAGGGTTAACCTCTATTGTTGACAGTCTTTAGGTTAGAACAGGTCAGTTATGACAGCCGTTCTGGAATTCTTTATCAACGAATAGTTGGTCGTTCTATGAAGTGTCTCTCTGTCTGTTGTTGTGGCTGTAAGAGGGATGGAGAGGTCTCTCCACTCTCTCATTCCCCTCATTTCTCTGTCCTCTCCACTTCCTCTATACTCTCTCCATCCCTTTCACTCTGACTCATAGACCGTGCACACAGTCGGAGCGACTCCCTCAGCCGGTTTCCCACCCCCACACTCTCATCATTTTACACGCTCTCTCGTTTCAACTGACCTTTCTGTACTCTCCTTTCTATGCACACTATCTCTATTTATGACAAGTTTGGCGAAATTGGTATTTTTATGTCGAAATTTACATTGTAGAACTGTCTTGAATCATGATGTATGCACAGTATTTACATACATCATGTTTAATGATATATGTAAATACTTTGTTCATTCGAGAATGAGATGACCGTTCATTCCTTATACTTTCTTCGGTGCCTCGCAGTTGATTCTCCCGATTGTGTGGATTCTGTCTGAATTCTATCGCCCAAAAGGTTGCATCCATTCCATTCTGCGTCCTTGCACAACTTTTCCATGTTGTTTCATTGAGATCGAACACAATGTCCGTTATTTTAAATTGTACCTGTTACGCGCCCGGTTACTGTACCCAATTGATTACCGTATGATCTGTTGCAGAGTCTGGGCACGGTCGCGCGTACCCTACTCTTTCCTACCGTACACCTCTTCACCAACCGTCTCTCGTCTTTTCGTTGCAGAAACCAAGTATGTAAATCGATGTTGAATAGTCAAAATGTGTGTCAATATTTCATTGCGAGTCAATAGATCAGCTGACGATGGGTGACTTTTTGTATGATACGTGCTGTGAACACTTGATCCAATTCCTTCTCCACATCATTTGTCACATTCCATCTTCTTGATTTGTTATCATTTCTAGTCCAAAGTTTCTTTCTATCATCATTTGTTACGATAATAGGTAGACGAATTAGCCAGAAAAGGAAACGCCTACGGTCAGAAAAAGAATAGATTGTGGATGTTGAATGGGGGACAATGAATAGTCTTCTATGTTTAGATGCCTTCAATGGACAATTCTCTTCTCGCACTGGGTCGTCTCAATCTGAATGAGAGCGAAGTCATCTCTCATCTCTGCTCAGGTACGGTATTCGGTGGCGAAGGAGTACGGTAGAATCCATGATTACCGTATCCTTCGTTCAGTTGCCGTGGAGAAATGCCAGGACCGTGCTGAGCGAAGAAGGGCAGGATGCGGAGGACAGGCGATGAGGAAACGGTCAGTATTCTACCGCGATTTTTTGGGTTACTGTAGGGGTTTTAGGAACTCTATATTGGTCGCATTAAATTTTGTGCGTTTTGATCAGCGCCGCTCATCGCATTTCCGCTACGCAATCGGTTTTCCTCTATTTTGCTTGCGAATGGAGCAGCGACTATACACGACACTTATTGACGGGATCGTCCCGGTTGATGGATGTTCTTCAATCTCTTTTTATCCCTCTATATCCCCCTCCCTCTCATCTTCTCTGTCTCTATATCCCTTCTCTCATCATGATCTTCTCCTCACAGCCGATACCGGTCTCCGTCTTCCATTGACCAAACCGATCCGGACTGGTCACAGCTAGATCTGCACTTTAGGCCACCGTCCACCTTCATTTGACGCTTCTCTCTTTCTTCTTCTCTCTTTGCCATTGCCCGTTCTTTCACTAATTGAGCGACTTGTTCTGGCCATTTGATTGTCCGTAGAGCACTCAAATGGCCATTTGTGAACAAGACTAACCCTGTTTTACAAAGCACGACGAGACGTCCAATGAGTAGACATGTGAGAAGAGAGCAAAATAGGCTAAAAAGGGGGATTGGAAAGAGTTGTACTTTCCGTTGTGCATGTAGGAATTGAGAGTATCAATGGGAAGTTGTCTGTCTTGAACAACTGACGTAGACTATTGAGATCAGTAGTCGACGTTGGTTTGATGTCCGTTCATTCATATTCTACACTCTCCCCATTCACTCCACTCTCTTTCCCTTCTCTTCTCTTCTCTCTCCACTCTCTCAATATGAGTCATTCCCTCTCCATAGACACCCCCAATTATGGCTGTCTTTATCTCTCTGGCACCCTCTCCTTCATTCATTGTCTCTAATCGTAAGCCTATGCGGGAGAGGGAGGTTGAGTGAGTGTCTGTCCACTCTCTTCCCTCCCTTCACTCTCTCCACTCGTGGGTGGTCTGAATCTCGCTGCCACGGCGGATATGCCTAGTAGGCATGCTGACGTAGTGTTTTCGAGAAGAAGACTGAGTGAGGGAGAAGAAGGAGGAGGAGAGGGATTGGGAAATGAAGTTCCTCCCCCTCCCTCTAACTATTCTCATGTATGAGAAGTCTTGTATGACATTAGAATTGGAAGTGGAGGGTCTGACGTGGTGGAAGGGGGGGGGGAATGATCTCTACCACGTGTACATCACCTGAAGTATCGCCTACTCCTCCCCCCTATCATCTCTTCCCCCTGCTCATTGATCTCTCCACGTGTAGGAGACGGATGATCTGTACGGTACACGCGACAGGGATGACGAGTTCGACAATCCCTACACTCTCTCATTGATCTCTGTTTCTCTCTGCTCTCCAGATTGTCTCAATCTCTCGTTCTCTTCTTATTCTCTTCTTCTCTCCCTGATCAGACAGTCCCTCTGCTTTCTGTCTCTTTTCCCTTCGCCACGGCTGCTCAGCCGTAAAAAAATGATGATTTGAAGAGGGGCGACCAGAGAGAAATGAGAAAGACAAGACGATGGAATAGGAGAGTACACTGTAGACAGTGAATCCCAGGAACATAGAGAGGAAATGAAGTGGACTAGAGAATGAATGAAAAGGAAGGACATGAGAACTTGCAAGTAATGAAATGCGATGAGGGACACTAGATGGAATAGTCTCGCAAGGAAGATACTGCACAAATGAGATACTGAGAACATTTGAAATAAACATGAAACATAAAATGAACTGTTGTCAATTGCAGGGTGCTGATAAAGAACTTTGTTGCGGAGTTGATCAGGAAGCAGCAAGAACAGCAGCTGGAGGAAGAAATAGACGCGGTACGGTATCGATCTTAGACTCGTTATGGATACTGTAACTGCTAGATTATGAATATTTGCATTTGAATAGTGGAAATGGACTACCATGTATTTTGTTTCTGTTTTGAGGGTTTGCATAGGATTATAGGTGTCTTATTGTTGTTTATCCTTGCGGGATTACGGTATATGTTTACAGGAGGAGGAAGAGCAAAGAGGAAGAAGAAGAGAGAGGAAGAAGTACAACAGTGACAACAAGGAGAATATGAGAAGAAGAGGAAGTGAGAGTGATGAGGAGGAAGAGGAAGAAGAAGAGGAAGAGGTACGGTACTTATCTATTGGATACAGTACTCTTGTTGACAATCAATCAATGAGCTGTCCCTGATTCAGGAAGATGACGCGGAGGACGAGATGAACGCCTCGATGATTGTGGCTGACGATGATGAGGAAGATGAGGAAGATGAAGTGGATGAGGAGATTTCTGCACCCACTCAGGTTAGTATTCTACTCTTGTGCATATTTCAGTGTGTTATTTGATAACGTGTAGCATTTGTGGAGCAATTATTTGGAATGCTATATAAGGAAGGGGATATTCTGTTTGTAAAATTTTTAAAGCTTAAATTGAAAGGATTGTTTATCTCCTTATGTTTAAAATAACTTAATATAAGTCGCTAGTTCACATATCTTTGCTAATAACTCGTTGTATCTTCAGGTTCCTCGTCGTGAATGGTACCATCAACAGAACTCTTCTCATCCTATCATCCCATCCTCTCCCTCTCCTCCATTGGATGAAGATGACAAGGAAAGGGGCATGGATCAGGTATTCAACAGATTACCGTTGACCTAGATTAGGTTACGGTGGGATTGCCATCAGTTTACGATATGGATTGGATACGATAGTTTATCGTTGATGATTACAGCCACTCTGGTCTCTTCCTCCTTCATGCCCTCCATCCAATTCTGCCTCTCTTCTTCCATCCTCTCCTACAAGCATGGCACTCCATCTCAGGGATCCCTACGATGCAAGAGACTACCAGGTACGGTACTCTTTCATTTCATTTATCCGTAATCAAGACAATACATTTACGATTAACACAACAAAATATCGAATAGTTTCCCCCTCACTGCTTACCGTACTCCACTCTGTTGATCCCGTGTTACCGTATTCCTTCTTGCAGCACGTGGATCCTTATGCGACTGCCTCTTCATCGTATTACCTTTCTCCTCCTCCGGAGGACGATCCTTCTAGTGTGCAGCCGTGGCACGAGACTCACGATGGTTAGTCTTTGCAATCTTCCCGCCATTTTTTGAGTTCACATTTTCCCACCAATCGATTACCGTACTATTGATTGCAGGATGTGCATCGTACCTTCCTCGTCCTCCCTCTCGTCTCTCCAATTCCCCTCCACCATCTATCTACTCATCTTCGATGTACGATGATTTCTACTCTTCGTCGTCGTCGTCTTCTGTGATTGGACAGTCAGCACTTCTGCCTACACTCAGTTAGTCTTTGTAACTTGTTGAATAATCAAGCTACTGCTACTTTTCAAACTGTAATCCAGTATGGGCAATAGTAACTGTGTATTGTTTAGATGAGGTGGAAGAACAGGGATGCACCATGGCAGTCTACAGCCACTTTGAGTACGTTTTACTTCCTTTTTTTGTTATTTTTCTTCTTGATAGCTGTTTGATTCTCGTTACTGAATGCAATCAGGTCATTTCTGCCACTGTAATTTTCATTATTATTGTAGTTGTATGGTTTTTCGAATGAGTCTGTGTTCAGCAGCCTTCTGGACCCGTGTCTGTCCACCCTTTCTTCCTTCTCCTCAATTGACTCCTCCTCATCTTCTCATTCGGTCTCCTCATCGGACATCATTCCATCCAGAGTTGAGGATGCAGACACCGCCTTCCTCGCATCTCAGAGGCCTCTGGCTGAGATGAAGAGCTATGTGAGTCATCTCAATCTTCACTCTGTATTGTCCTGTCTGAGTTGTGTTTCATAGTGGGTCCATATATGATATGTTGGCATACATCGTTTGTGAACCAATTTCACTTGTGCGAGGAATAGATAGTGAACATTTGCCTTTTTAATTGAGTTTTATTAGACATATAAGTGTGATAGAGGAGAATGTGTTATGAGTGAGAACCAAAATGAGTACTCCCATTTCAGTCTGTGCTGGATGATGTCTCCCGTCCTCCCTCAGACAACGTCCTCTTTGATCTTTCCTCTGCGCCTCTCACCTCTTCTCCCTCCAAGAAGCGTCGATCAGACGAGTCTCCCACTCTTCTTCTCTGCACTCAACCGACTGATCTGTCATCGAAGAGGATGAAGCTCTAACCTGTCTGGCACTCTCCCCCCCCCCCTCTCCGTCTCTGCCCTCGATGCGCGACCATCGTTTGCAGTATTAGTTCCTTCCCTCTGTTCTGTAGATACCTCTTGCCCTCCCTATAAACTGTCATTATATTTCGTCTGTATCATTCTATTCTATTAGCTTCTTTCCATATTCCGCGTTAAGTTTGAAACTTGAAAAATATAAACAAAAATAAGCGCTGTGTGCTGTGTTTGTACATTATCATTGTCCTATTGTAGTCTATTCCCATCTGTATACCAGTCATGGTTGATTATGAATCGAGTTCGATCCCACCCTTCTCCCCTTTCATGGTTGTTGTTCCACAGCACTTTCTCCCAATAGGAATGACTTAGGTAGGCCAGTCCCCCTCTTTACATCGAGAAGCTTTAAGACAGAGTATGCATTTGCATGGGCGCGGTAGCTTTCAATTGGTCTGTGTGTGTAGTTGTGATGCAGTCGATGGCATACTGTAGTCTGTGTGAGAGACTCCCAACACGACCAACCTCCTTAGTGCCTACAGTAGTCGCCTATCGTAGTACGTGCGTCGTGTTGAAGTAACTTATGCAGGCAATCCATGCAGGAGTCGTTTACCGTATCCTTCGTTTTATCCTCCCAATCAGATCTTTCACCCGGTTTGCACACATACACCATATACCGTTCTTGATTTTATATGATGACAACCTAGTCTTATCTTCCCCTCTTCCCATTTTCTGTACATAGAGAATCGAAATCAAAGACCCTTCAAAGGTTGAAAGTGCCTCAAGTGTTCTCTCGTTTGATAATCATACATATACATATTCATCCCTTATCTGCTCCCTTTCTTGTCCCAATGCCCCCTCGTTTCACTTTACATACTTTTATCATGAGCTCCATGTGTTTTTCATTGTCTTCATCAACTTTTCATTGGTGCGATCTCATTTAGACCCCAGATTTATTCCATTTTAGATGCTTTTTAAAAACCCTTTCTGGTATATTTCCACTCTTTCCAAGAAGTACCAAAATGCTCATTCATGGTTTTACCCTCTGGGGAATGGAAGTTCACTACTGTATTCTACGCAAAGAATTCCATTCCTCAGTTTGCCCTTTGTCCCCACATAATAATGTATTGTCGGTGTGTGTTGTCCTCTATCCCATTACTGCCATATTGAATAGTATTATGTTATCCCTATTCCGGAGATTGTCCCTTCCCTTCCCAATTCTCTTCTCTTCTCAGGCAACCCTTTTCTATTTCTATTCATCTCGCCGCAACTAGAAGTTCATATTCGAGAGATTCTACTATTTGTCGTTTATTTCTTCTGGTTTTAATTATTGAATGACTACTGATTGGCGTGGATTTTCTTAAATTCGTGACTTGAGCAGACATTCTTTGAGCGGCCTACCTCTCATTGATTTCAACGTTTTCTCGAGTATCTCAGCCGTTCCCATTGTCTATTGATGCGCCGCTACTAATATTATTTTTATCTTTTTCATATTTGATGAAAGAAGAACAATAAAAGTCAAAAAGCAAGATTCTGTCTTCTTGTTGATGCAGTGTGTCAAAGTGAGTACATCTGATTGGAATAACTTTATATTATACTTGAAAGGACATAAGAGAAGATGCAGAAGGGAATTGGTCAAATGGGTCAAAGAATAGAGGAAATGCTTCAGCTGACTGAAAAACAAGTATAATATGCAGTTCTTGACTATATACACTATTTGTGGCAGGGCTTGGCCGGTTGTATTATTGTGCTCTCTTTGTGCGTTGGGCAGAACAGCAAAATACATACAAGACAAGCAAAGGACCCTCTCCGTTCCGACTTGCGGTCTTTAGTAGCAAGTTGAGAGGAAGAAGAACAGACGCGGAACGGAATAATAGTAATTCTCTACGGAGTGATGATTGCCATGCAAAATCATAACAAAAACACATGCAATGCGGTAAGAGTGAAAACGACTAGACTGCTACGGGAGGGGCTGAATTATGCTGATTATTAGAAATTGGAAAACAAACGGAACACTTTAAAAGGAGAACCACAAGGAAAGTAAACGTGTAACCGGTAGACACTGTGGAAGGGACAAGGTGCTTAAGTGATTGACTAATGGAAGAAGGGAGAGATGACCGACTACTGTACCCTACAGTATCTCCAACTGATCCTCGGTCAATTCCCCCATTCTCCCCCTAGTCAGGGGCTGCAGTTTGCGATTATGGAGTCAGGCAAAGGAAGCGCACCTATCACGAAAAGTTCCGTTATCGTGGTAATACTCAATGGGCTAATTGGCATCATTTCTACATCACCGATAGTTAACAAGGGACTGGTGTGGATACCTGGATAAGGGGGGGAAGGGACGTCCGTGGATTAGGAATGCAGACGGGAGGACATCGAAGCACGGTGGGATCAAGAGTTTTGTGCCATAAGCCGTGCCTTGGCGCACTCCGGACACAATATGTCTGTGCCATCGGTGATGAAGCCCTGAAGTGTGTGGTTACTGTAGATGGACGACGATTTGGAAATCTCACCTTGCCGACGAGTGAAGTTGTGCACTGTGCACAGACGAAGCAGTCGTTGTGCCAATGTCGGTCCTCGAAGGAAATGAACTTGGCCCCACCGATTCCTGAAGAAAACGTCCCTGATTATGTTCCAGATTTCGATCCCTTTCGATTTTATAAAAGTTATGATTGAGTAAGGTAGGATAGATACATTGACTCACCGGTGATGGGCTTGGTGCAGGCATTACATCTCTTGGCGAACAGTTCACCATAGCAATTGGCACAGTATGGCTTCTCATCCTAAAATTTATCGATTACCCAAGACTGTATGTTCATGTTAGGAGTTCTTATGTATTGACTAGACAAACCTTTGAAGTGAACCGTTGTCCAGCGAGACTTGCATTACAATGTGTACAACAGAAGCATTCCCTATGCCATGGTTCATTCTTGTATGTCACTCCTCCAGTACTGATCACCTGCAATGAAAGATGCACGTGCAAATTGTTCCAGTTTCCCATGTAAACAGTCTCATTCCCACTTTCTTCTGAACCCTCTCTGTCTTCTCTGTTCACTCTTTCGGTCGTTGACTGAAGTCGTTGAAGCGAAGGGCAAAATGCGATCTTCCCTTGCGACGCCCCAATTTTCAAGGGCGAAACATGTTTTGTTGAATGGCTGAGTAGATCGACGAGTTTGTGGCAGAAGACATTCAATTAGGGAGATTGTCTCAGACTGGTCTTTGAACTATGACTGTCCATTGAACAGAAGGCACCAGAGGGAACAGTACTCCTACCGTACCTTCCTGCATTTGCTGCATCTCGTGGCGAACTTGTCCTCATAACAGGTTGCACAGTACACGTCCTCATTCTTGGGTATGAACGACTTTGTGCCTGAATCAGGAACACTCTTTTCCTGTTTGACTTGAGGATTACTGTAAGAGTCGAATCGATATGTTTACCTATTGGATTCTTGCAGGCGGCACAGCAGAAGCACTTGTCGTGCCATTGCTTTCCCTTGTATTCCATCTTCTTCATTCCTGGAAGGAGTCAACGATCACAATGAGTACAACACAGGGGTGGCAATTTGTATGCGATATCGGTTATGATTCACTGAGTCTATATATCAGAGTTATATATTTGCTGTGAAACATAACTGATCTCGGATACAAACTCCCTATCATAGTACAACAACAATGTTGACTCATTGAGTGTTTCCCTTACCTGCTCTGAATATCTCATTACATCCATCACATCTTGTAGCGAATGCCTGATCATAGCAGTTACTACAGAAGATACGATCATTCTTCGATCCGAATGGCATGTCCACCAATGAGACCTGAAGAAGAGTGTGTGGTGAGAACGACGAATACCACATGACACCACGAACCTTGCACATGTTGCAGAGGAAGCATTGCTCGTGCCAGTGCTTGTCCTTGTATGAGAGGTCCTGAAGGGAAAGATTGGATTACGATAGAAACAAGGAGTGAATTCCTACCACGTATTGCATGAGTGAATGAGTTCTAAGGTGGTGGGTCACCAGCTGTGATTGACAAGTTTGTGCACCTACTTTTGTAGAGGAGGAGAGTGAAGAGATTAGAGAGAGAACGAAAGTCGTTTAGGTGATTGGGAGAGGAAGGGTAAATGGAGCATTTCAACCAAAGAAGGAAAGGAAGAGAGTGTCTAATGGAATGGTTCATCAGGTGAAAGACTTGAGCGACATGGACATTTACGCCGTTATGGTTAAGTGAACAGATGCGCTATAGCATATAGCTGACTTCGTTCTCACAGCGCATCTGTCTACTTCACCATAATGGCGCAAAGGTCCATGGCGCTCATATCTTTCACCCGGTTCATCTACATGGGGAGACCTCTTCGTTCCCTTCTTCATCTTCCTTCTTCTTTCGTCGTGAACGTCGGGGACATGTTACAAGGGCGCATCGGACAAACTATTCGTGTATACGGTCAGATATGGTATGATATATTGGGCGAAAGACCGGAGCGCCATAAGGGTGAAATGAACAATTGAGATGCGAAAACGGTGAGAATGATGGCGCCAATCCCCATTTCACCGTTGTGGCCCAAAAGTCCATGGAGCTCTTTTTTCCCGATGAAGTCGTTCTTTCTTACCTTGGAGTCAATTCCAATGGGTTTCGCACATTCATCGCATGAATTGGCGAAGACGTCCTCGTAACATTTGATGCAGTACGGCTGCTCATCTCTCATGATGTATCTGCAAAAGATCAGTCATCCCTTGGATTCGAACCCTGACCTATAAAGTCGTAGACTGCACGACATCCACTACACCACCCTCTCACCTCTGTCCGGTGAGTGTCTTGTCACATTGCCAGCAGCAGAAGTGATCCGAGTGCCAGTCTTTGTTCATCGCCTTTGTGTATTCGCCGGCGAAGATCAACTGCAAAGGCAGGCAATTTGTCAATGACACCCGTGCCCCAAGACGACGTTTCCCAATCGACAGACCGAGTCATTCGTCAGAATTCGTCTTCTATGCCCACATGCCGCCACACACTCAATTGGGTTCCCAATTTGGTGCCCGCGTCGTCTTTTCATAGGGGAGGAGGCCAACAAATTTCGAGACGCGCATCCGGAAAGGGCGAGAAATCACGCGAGAATGGAAGCTTTTGTTGTCTGTCTCTCGTCATTTGACAGGGTCTCTTAACATAATGACAGAGTCTCTTAACAGAGGCCAGTCTACAATTGGGCTTTGTCATGTTTTTTGTCGACTTACGCCACTTTCTAGGAGACTTTTGAAATGTTTGAAGCACTTGAGTTTTTCAGTCAAAACAAGTGAGAAGGCCATTGTCTCAGGGGAGAAAATGACAATGGAAATGAAGAGATTGAGAGAAAAGAGGGAAATAGAATGGAGAATGAGGAGACAGTGAAATATGGAGGAGGAAGACGAAAGAGAAGCGAGTTTGGAAGTCATGGAGGAATGAGAATCTGATATGAGATGATGCTCTCTTTGAAGTCTCTGCAGATAAAATGGAGAATAGTGACGTCAGGATGAAACGACATCAATCACAGTGTGTAGTAGGATTGGCAGTTTGTATATTTCACGACAAATATATATCTCCTTAATTTCTAGTGTCAGTAAAACATAAACTATTTCGCATACAAACTGCCAACCCTAGTGTGTAGCAGGAAGGAAAGAGAAGAAGCTGCGATCGGAAGCCGCAGGGCAAAAAAGAACTGAGAAAGAGAACGAGAGGGAAGGAAGGAGACTGATCTCATGTAGTAGAGATTAAAAGAAGATAAAGACAATTGATTCTGGATGATTCTTGTGGTCAAAAGGAGTAGCAACGCGTAGTAAAGTTTTGAGAGCGATCATTCACTCGATTTCATCACAGAATGATGAGCCAAAGGGAGTGGAGAGAATGAGTCAGAAGGAAAAGCACAAGTGACTCTTATGGATCATATATTGATGAAAGAGTCCAGAGGGGGAAACATCCCCTTCATTCATTCCAGGAGGGTGTGGCATATTTAGTCCGCTCTTCACGCATATGCAAAGAGTCAATGCATCCGTGCATCTCCGAAGTTCAAAAAAGTGTCGGAGGCAGCAAAGGAGGGGATAGAGGCCGTAGACGAAAGATAAAGCGATTGGCAGATGAGACTCCGAAGGGAGTGGCGAATCCTCTCTCTCTTTACATTCAAACGACCCTCAGGGGACAAGGAGGAGGTAGACTATGAAGGGTAATGGGAAACACATACAAATATATCTACTTTTAAGATGGAGATATACTCCGCCAACTAATATATCTGCCTCTCAGCGACAGAATAATATGCATCTGATGAGCAGATATATTCAGTTGGTGTGGAATATCTGCAGAAAAAAGTAGATGTATGTGAAGAAGTTGTCATTGCATGATATGAAGAAGAAGAAGAGAAGGAAAGGCAGGACTCAGCTAGTAGAGAGGGTCGTGCAATGTAAAGTGTCTTTGATAGACAGAGAGACTGAAGGATCAGAGAGGATGAGAAGAGAAGAGAAGAGAGGGAGGACTGCCAGCTGACAGAAGGGGAAGGGCCTCCCACGTCTCATGGAGGAGAGACTATGGGATAACAGGAGAGACAGACAACGAGAGGAATGAGAGAGTGCAGGGATATGAGAGAGGGAAGAGAAGACAGAGAAAGGATGACAACACTGGATGGAGACGTTCGGAAGGATTGATTGATTCACATGAGATTAGTGGCAAGAGAGAAGATAATTGATTAAACGTGGACCAGCATCCAGGGGCGAAGATCAAGACCTTCAGAATTTCTTGAAAACAGGAGATATTTTCCTCAGGTTCTGAGATCAAGGACACCAGAGTAGCAAAACTGCCACAAGGCAGCTTTCCCATGGAGTTCGAGATTGTTTGGGTGAATGGAATTTCCTGAATTTACTACGTGGCAATTGAGAATGAGACTAGAGATGGAAGGGTGAATTATCCTGGAATGTTCCTCCAATAGGAGGGGATCGTCATGAAGATGAGTGGGTTCAGACATAGGAAATACGCAGTTTGAGAAGTCAGACAATGGGAAAGAGGGGGCATTCTTCTCTTCTCAAGGCGTTCCATGGCCAATCACAGCAATGACTTCGCTCCATTGGAAGTCTGAAGGGACTGCTGACAAGTCTCTCCAATCCCTTCTCATCAGGCTATCGCGTGCTAACAAGGGATAAGAGATTGGATAGGAGAGATTAGGGAGGATGAAGAGACTCAGAGATGAAGACGAGTCTCCCAATTGACTGCAAGGCCTTCTGAGGAATGTTGAAAATATGTGGAATGCGCGGGGGAGAAGGGAATGGCTTGTCTCCACAATGATAAACTGCTATGGGAAGGATGAAATAGGAGATGGGGAATTAGGAGAATAAATAGGGATCTTTGTTATGGAAAGGACGATGGTCATGGGACTGTGAGGACTTGTGTATATGTTTAGAAGAGGAACTAAGGAAAGAAGAAGAACAGTAAAGGGAAGGAGACAAGAAAGTATAATGGACAAAGAAGGAATAAACAATTTGGAGCAAAATGAGAGAAGTCTAAACGGGGACTTGACCATTGTCTAGGATCACAACAATGGCAAAACACAGACAGTCTTGTTCTAGAACTGAGCAATCTTGTGGAGTGGCAGAGACAGTTAATGGCTACAGTATCCCTTAGAGTCGTGGAGTGAATTGGGTCATGCACGTGTTTACGTGTAGAGTTCAGTCCACTAAAGAGATTAGAAAGTATGGAAGATACGATGAAAGGGAGAGAATGACGATATTTGTCTCGTGAGAAGGAGTCAAAAGCATAAACTATCGTCTTTTGAGTCCCAAGGGGAAGAAATGGAAAGGAATCAGAGGGGGAACAACACGTTGAACACAAAGACTTAGTCTTTATTTAGAATACACAATTGATTGTTACTATTGTATGATATCAAGAATAACAAATCTGATTCCAAGACAGTTCATTCAAATTCCAAGGTCTGTACTAGGTACACGCATAACAAATCAATAATTTACCTCATCGCAGGCCGCACATCGAGGTTTGTGCAACTCTGCGTAGTGGCGTTCGCAGTAGATCTGCCCGTCTCGGACGCAGTATGTGAGATCAACCAGCAACTGCAATCACGAATGTGATCCCATTGAACTGCCAGTGCTACCGTATACCTCATTACAGGTTGAGCAGACGAAGCATGCAGGATGCCATCCAGACTGTTCACCCAATTTGGGGGCAATCACAGCCATCTCGGCCTTCTCCAGGATTCCACGACATTTGTTGCATTCCTGAAGGGAAAACATTGGATACTGTAAGTACCATTTCTAAATAAAACTAGCCGAATACTAAATAGCTAAATGATGAAATGAGTTGCCAAATTTTAAATCGCTGGGGGAATGAATACACCTACCATGCTCTTGGGTACATTCTGGTTGACGAATCCGATATCAAGAGAGATTTCATTGCGAGCGTTAACGAACTCCTCGTAAACCTGAGTTACACTCTGTTGTTTTGTCTTATCTCAGAACTCACCTTCTTCTCCAAAGGAGTATTCAAATGTCTGCAGTATGCAAGGGACAAGTCTTGCCTGGAATAGTTACAGTACTCAAAGACTTCATATGAATATCGATTACCTTGGTAGTTGGTGGATGAGTTGTTTCTCCCTTAACTTCTCTCCTTGACTTCCAGTACGTGGAATGAGATGATTGGGAAGAGAGGACATGTATTCCTCAACCTGAAAAGAGACTTCTTTAGTCACAGAATGGACTGAGTCTCAATCTCTTTCCTGAACACTGATTCAATTCCATCACAGCCTTTCTTTCAGGAGAAACTTCAAAACAAACAACAACCCAGGACCACTTTGGTCAAATTCAATTGGCGCTTTCGCAAACCAAAACACTTCCCCTTCTGTGTGGTAGTTATATACTAAGGTTGGCAGTTTGACTACTTTATGGGTTATGTTTCACGCGGGGAATATCCTCAAATATGTTGGAGCATTGAAACATAACCCATAAAGTAGTCAAACTGAAAACCATAGTAGATTCCTACAGGGAAGAATAACTTACATTGATTAGCCATTTGTCCGTGGATGAGGACCACAATCTTCCCACTGTTCTCATGAATCCCATCATGAACACATCAGCAAGCATAGAATCAGACAGCAGAAACATTGTCAGTTCCCGCCAATCTACGATTCAAATGGATAACAACGAGCGAATTTGAAAGAGCGGCACACGGAAGACAAGGAATGCGAAGGACTGTTGCGTATACTTGGCGCTTTTGCCGTTCTCTTCTCTTCAATCATCTCTCACTGTCTCTGTTCTTCCAGAATTAGGGATGGTACACGCACTTCTCAGTAGACAGGAGAGGGCATGTGGAGAGAGTGGAGAGAAAGAAGAGACTTAGACACAAAGACACATTCCCTTCCCCAACCCCATTCCTGTCTCCGTTTGTACAGAAGCTCAGGCACGGTAATCCGCAGCACTTTCCAGGTAATGCCAAAGTGAAGTTTTTCCGTACTTCACAGGATCATCCTCACCCCCGTCGTTTTTTGCGCGCTGCACTTTGGTTTTTGTGAATCATCGAAATCCAGCGTCCAGAATACGGTAATTACAGTAACCAAGCTGACCTTCTTCCTCGGAAGACCAGGAGGCACCCATGCGTATCCATGGCTCACTGAACCTGGAACATCAGCGGTTCCAGATGAGACTGCAGGCATATCGACTGAAATTGACTTCTTATTCAGTGCTTTATGTCTATTGCGTTGTTTCTGAACTACGGATCGTATTATGGAACGTTATTGACAGCCGTTCATTTCTACTAGAATTTATAAGAAATTTTCTAGCCGTCTAAATTCATTCCTAGCGGTCGTTTTCACTTTGCAGAGACGAACGCTAGGAGTGAAGTTAGATGGCTAGAAATATACGGATGTCAATAACGTTCCATAATGCGATCCATATTCTGATCTGCGTGGGAATCGTTCGTTCCTCATGGAATAGGATATGTCGTGGCACTCTCACTCTCAATGACGCCTTCTCCTCACTCTTACACACAAAACTTCTGCAGATGACTGATCACAGACTCCAGTTGTGGTGTCAAATGGTGGTGTCAATTAGTAAATCTCACCAGGTGGCTGAACTCCAAGTCTTTCGTAGACGGAAAGTGCCTGATTGGGCCCGAGGTCGTGCTCAGACCGATCACATTTACAGTGCACGCAAACCTTCCTGAAATGAATTCAATCAAGAGACGCATAGTTACACCCAGAAAAAATACTGCCATTGCCCCCCCCCCCCCATGTAAGAACTAAGTCTACTATAAAACGAATAAACATTGAATCCGTAGAATAGTCACTATTCAGATACCGTAACCGCACCTTTCTCCCTGAGTATCCTGTTGATTCCGTACGTGTAGATGTCCTTTTCATCGTGTCCTTCCGCCCTGTTGGTGCAAGTGAATCGATCATGGTAGTCCTGTACGGCGGCCTTCATGATAGTCCTACAAGGACATTGTAACTTCAGCTCATTATTGATTGATGACGTCATAATGTCCCAACGCACTCATAGAACGCTTCGTTTATGGTCTAAATCTCGCTCTATACGAATTAAACGGCAGGCTAATGCACTCTACTTCCGCTGTAAAACCCCTATCACATACCTCCAGGGCTCACTGATTCATTGCGGATCTTGGAGGCCCAACATTAGTATGAGGGCTTTGTCTATTGAGGTGAAAACTCACCTCTTGTCCATCAGATTGATATTGGGGTCCTGCATCATTGCATCCAACTCCAGCTGTTTCCTCTGTTCCGCCGTCAACGACGTTTTTCTCAAATTGACGTCCTTGCACTGCTCGGGCATGTATTCTCTCCACGAAGTCGCCTTCCTCCTGTTCTTCTCCACGTCGCTGTCCGAATCCTCGTTGAACCGTACAACCTTAATCAGTAGGGCGTCGCTAATGGGACGTTATTGACAGCCGTTAGATAATAGCTGTCTAATTTCATTCCTAGCGGTTGTCTCTGCGAAGTGAGAGACGACCGCTATAAATGAAATTAAACGGCTAGGAATAGACGGGTGTCAATAACGTCCCATTAGCGACACCCTATTAATCAGTCGTCCAACTTTCAAAAGCAAATATTTGTCCGCCGTTGTCTCTATTTTGATCTACTTTGTCCCCGAATCAATATTCATCCATAGAAGCTTGTCTTACAGGAATGTTCTTGATGTCCGGGTGCTGGTCCAGCGGGCCCTTGCTCCTCCTCAGGATTAGCTTGGTGGGAATAGGCGAGCGACCGGGCGGATCGGGAAGCAGACGGATGCGGCCCTTGGGCGGCTCTCCCATCAGCACGTACTGGCCGTTCCTGAAGTCATTTGTATTAGCTTTTGCATAATATTTCATTATTATTTCACATTCGAAGGAATTCGATTGTTTTCGAAGGATCAGGACATTCGAACGTTACATAAGAGAGATGGAAATGCTTGAAAAGGAGTTCATCAGATAAAGTGCCGAGAATAAATGCAGAGGTTTTGCATGACTAATCGAAGACCAATCATGATCGCTAGAGCTTATGCTCTGGGCAGCAGAAGTATTGTAAAAGTCTAAGATTGGGAATGTCTACAGAAAAGCATCCTCACCTTAGCTTCTCCTTGCCCTTGCCAACCACCTGCACCTTGATCTTCTCGTCCTTATTCGCGAGGCCGATCTCCAGCTCCTGAAAAAATCGATATAAATGGGGATAATGACCGCGGCGCGACCGCAACGCTCACGTTCCCGCGTTTTCATGACTCTCGGGAGCGAATTTTTTTTATTATACCTCAGCTATGTCATCCTCCGTAGAGCTCGCGGCTTCGTCGGCCGTTCCCTTTGGCACGGGCTCCTCGACGATCTCAATGTAGTAGTGCTCGTCCTCCAGAGTCTCCCGACGCCTATCCACCCTGAAATCTGGTAAATTCACTATTGACACGTCTCGATGTGTTAGTCCCAATTAGGGGTTCTAAATCGGTACTCAAATTCATTTCTGAATCCTCCATTCTCCGCGGAGCGGTTATCTATCGCTCGTAGAGACAACCGCTCCGCAGAGAATGGAAGAATCAGAAATGAATTTGAATACCGATTTAGAAACCCAAGTCCCAATGCTTTCTTGGCTCAGAAAAATATTGTGAGCATTCCCGCTCAGATTTTATGCTATCTTTCAGAGAAAGAAGAAACGTAGCCGAAAAAGGCTCACCTCGACCTTGCGGCTGCGGCCTGTTGGTTTCCGAAAAAGGCGCGGCCTACTTCCCCTCCCGGCCGCTCGTTTGGGGTTTCTCCTGAAATGAGCATTTCGCCTCAAGTTTCAATACTGACGTCGGAGTTGCACTACCCTTCCGCAGTTGAAAAATCACGAAAACATGTAATAGTTCAATCTTAGGCGACAGAGAGAATTGCAAATACCTGCTAAAAGCAACTGTCGTAAACAGGCTTACAGTACCCTACTCAAATACAGTATCCGTACACGATGCTAGTGTAATCATGTGCGACAGCCAACTCACCAAGACTGGCAATGGGCGGCCGGGACATGTTGAGCATCATGTCTTCCGCAGTCCAGCTATCCAATTCCTAAATAATCGGGATTCTCGATTGATTACTCTATTGACTTTGAATTTTTAAAAATATCCACTGACGTTGAGTTCACATTCCAAAAAGGAGTATCAGTATAAAATGTCAGGAGATCTCACCGGTTCCGCTGAGGCGAATCTGACCGTGGGCTCACGTCGCTTCTTCCGCGTCCTCTGCTTCTGCGAACGCGCTGCAAGCAATATATAAGAGACGTTATTATAAAATATCCTGTTTTCAACACATCTATAGCATGTCCTTGCACATCGCTTTACTCAATTATAAGTAATTCATTTAAAAATATTCATTAATAAAAAAAGCGAAAAATAACACGGTCGAGCGAGAGTAATAAAAGGCATTCGCGCTGCACACTCTCGCTCCCCACACCTCTTATATGATGGCTTCCGGAGTAATGCATATCAATATCTGTAATTACTGCAAACGATATCTGATGTACCTTCGCTCTATTCGACTATTACGAGTGGAGTCAGTCAATTGGATTATCAATAGATAATTAAAGTTCCCGTCCACAAAAGGGAAACATTCAAATTCGCGCGCAAAATCGAATGTTTACCTCAAACTTGGGTGATTAAACCGGGTCCTATCTCCCCAGAGCATCGCACCCGAGCCGGGTTTCAAAAGGGACGGGGGAAT
>JACMIF010000213.1:26847-45896 GCA_014805445.1 Diplogasteroides magnus | reverse complement strand
ACGCTTTTGGTCTCCTTTTTTGCCTGGTGTGAGTAGCATCCGTGTAACAATACCCTAAATTTTATTGGGCCCATGCCGGGTCTTCTTTAGTTCCCCCCCCCCCACTCCCCAATTGCATCCTTCTATCGACCACAGCCACCGATTCGCCCACCCGCTCATCATGCAGTGATAGAGTAGTACGCATACATGGACAGGATGATCAAAAATGACGAAGTCATTCTGCAAATGTCTCATGGGAGTCACTCTGCATAGTGGAAATTTTCAATTTTAATAGTTGAGAATTATCAAATTGTGTGTTGGCACTCTGAAAATGATTCCAAATTATTGTTGTAGGTACTGTGCATTGAAAATATTGTTACGATCCCCCTGCCCCCCGCTCAACATGCTACTGCACACTGATAGAGTAGTACGTGCTTCTCCCAGTTCACCATCCACTTCCTGCCCCTCCGGTGACCCCTCCCTACTCATTCGATTACTACTACACACTACCGACTGCAGTAATTTACCTTGACGAGGAGCCGACGGAGCACCTGTCAGTATCGCTTTCCATCCTCAACTCTGTTTTTATTGTTGGCTTTATTACTCCTCCTTTCGGTCGGAAGTTGTTTGTGGTTGAATCAGGTTGACTCTGTGGTAGAAGGCTTTATTGACCGGGTTAGGGCGTTGGTCTCATCCGACCGGGGCACCCACCGTGCGAAGGGTGAAGAAAGTAGTAGTAGAATGCTCTCGTGAGAGTTCGCGAGGGGAGTCAATGACCCCCTGATCTCACACCTTTTTTGCTTGCATGCGACACTCTTGCACACACAGAAAGGATCGGGCGGTCACTGAAGGAAAAAGGTTGCAAGGAGGAGGAGAAGAGAGACGATGGGAGGGAAGGAGAGATTGGCGCATGTTGACACCATGCTGGACATTCAGAAAGGAATGTAAGAGAGAAGCAGAAGAAAGAAGAAGAGAAGAGACCACCCCATCCTAGAACGAAGCCCCCCTCCCCACTTCCCTTTCCTTTCAATCCCTTCAAGAATAGAAGGGGAAAATGGAATGACTGTCATTTGTGCAGAGTCAGGCCGTCCTTTCAAGCCGTGACTCTCACTCTCTTCCTTTCTCCACCACACACGCCACCTTGTCCTGATTTATTTGTTCCCGGAGCAAGAAAGACGCGCCAAATTGTCCGTTGTTCCGCTGTTTAGCCGTGCTAAATAAAGGAACAACAACAACGGCGGGTGGATGCTCTGAGTGGCTGCTATTATTCTCCTCTCGATCACTTCTTGGCGATCGAGAAGTCTTTCCCAGTCAATTGAGTGGCAATTGCGACAATGTCCTCGACTGTTCGAGTAGCTGTTAGAGGAAAGAAAAAGAAGAAGAAGGAGGAGAATGGAAGAAGAAGAGGGGTCTGACAGAGTCGTGTTTCTCTTCATCTCTCTCTGTTTCTCTTGCCTGTACTCACTCGATCAATCCTGTTCTGCTCTGTCAGCGTTCACTGTGGTGTTCCTCCTGCAGCTACTGGTATTCCCCATCCGATCGTGTCTTCTCGAGAGGGTGACATGTGCACAATTAACCGATTTTGTGATCTAAAAGTATTTTTAAAAATATGCAAATGTCGTTTGTGCATATACCACCCTCCCGTCATCTCCACCTCTTCTTCCCGTTTTTGGGTGCCCAAGACGGGGACAAAAACACTCTTGGTTCGACTTCAGAGACGGGGCGAAGCGCTTGAGTGTGGTTTTACCCAAGAAGGAGGGAATAGTGGTATCCGGTATCGGACTCCCACTGACTGACCGGTCGGTCGGCTCTCATCGGCCTCTCGTTGTATTTCACACACTCTCGGTCGGTTGTTCGTTTCGCTTGGAATGTTTGTTGCTCCGCGAGAGGAGGCGGTAGGCTGTGTGTATGTGATTCAGCATGGTCATTCACACAACCATTTTCTTCCAAGTCCGACTGGTCCAGTTTGGCACGGCCCAATTGGCAGCTCATTATGCGCGGAGTTCCTGACAAATTGGCTTGATTCACGACGAGTTCGTCTATAAATGCTATATGAATCATTGTGCGTACTCGTCTGTGCACACTCTCATGATAGGGACACGATCATGTTTACGAGTGCGAGTATCAACATCGTTCACTTTCAGCTGTATCACCTCACATAAACAGAGCGTTTACATGAGTAGTGCATGCAGAGTTGTCAGTCCATAGAGACAAGAGCGAGTATAACTTCAAATATAAGCGGCCTTGAAACATAACCCATAAAGTAGTCGAGCTGCCAACCATAACCACTATGCGCATAAACAACGGCGTTTACACGAGTAGTGGATGTAGTCAGTCCCCAGAGACTATGACCAGTGTGGAGAGTCGAGGCAACCAGACAGTCCCCCTCCCCTTCCTATCACTTGTTCCCCCTCCCTTTGCATTGCATTCGGCCAATCTCTCGTTCACGAATCTCGCTTTGATGATCGGGTGGAGCGTAATCCGAAACAGTGCCTCCTCCCTCCCTTTCTCCTACTCCCTCTTCTCCCTCCTCTGGTACCTACCCCCGTTTTTTTGGGAATCCCCGACCGCGATTTTGGCCGACCTTACCAAGAACAAGGCACCACTGCTTTTATCGCATTAGCCAGGCAGATCATTTACCAGTTTCAATTTCACTTCCCCTCCCAGGTGGAGGAATCGCGTTTATTCACCCAGCTGGAAGGCAATTGCACTTCTTAACAGTGAAATTGACTTTGAGCGAATTGATGAAACTGTTATGGCGCTGATATTCGGGTTGTCTATCACCCTGGAGGGGGTTTTCCCTTATCCGTCCCCTTATGATAAGGGCCTTATCTCCATATTGGCCGTAATCCCACTCGTTCGATCCTCTCTTGTTTATCATCTCGCGTGTGCATGTTGTGGCTGGGAATTGCGGTCATCACAGTGTCGGTTGGATATTGTTCTCCATCTCTCATGTGCCCACTCGCCTCTCCTTCTCCATCTCTTCGACTTTCCCTCAACCATTCGCCCCGTCCGTCCCCCTTTTCGCCCAATCCCGGCTTTACTGTGGCCGAGGCCTTACAGTGCATTCATCCATCACGTTTCTGTGTATTCCTGCACTGCTCTTTCGCAGTCAACAGTGCGCGACTGTTGTTTAGCAGTCACGGGATGTGCTCTTACAGAGGTTATTGTGAACATTGCGACCCTGGTAGTATTTCGCAGAAGTTTACCAGCTATCGCAATCCACTTGCAAGCAGCTTTCTTTTGCGTTCAGCAAACAGCATTTGTTGTTTTATGCCCAAGCGGCAGGCGGCTGAATTGTCTGTACTATATCATATAGCCAACGTGAGCCAATCATCCGCTTCTTCCCCCTATTCCCTCATCCCTCATATCCCAAACGTGAGCTGGTTGCGCATCATCTGCTTTTGCATTGCAAAAAGCGGCTGAAGGGTCATCAACCAGAGAGAAAAGGGACAGGAGGAGAGGGGAGAGGAGCTAAGAGACGGGGAATGGTTTGAGGGCAAAGGAAGAGCGAAATTATGGGAGACAGACAAATCAAGCACTCTCTACACTAGCTAGCTAGCTGCTCCTCCATTATAACTGACTATATTGGCCCTTTCGCCCCCATTCCGCCTCCACTCTACTATCCATTCCGGTATTCGGAGTCGGGCAGTTATCCTTTGTTTGTGGGATAACTTGAGGTCCTGGCAGAGATGGGCACATCACTTATTCGTACCAGTCTATTTTTCATTTTGTGCGATCCTCTAACAGAGAGCACTGTAAATTTTACTGCTTCCCCTTAACAGTCAATGACGATTCTGCGTGCCCTGGTAAATCCTAGTCCCTGCTCATCTCTGGGTCCTGGCGATCAGATTTGCTAGACGAGTCTAGTTGGAATCACCCAACTCAAACTTGCGCTCTCCTCTTCTTTTTTATCTGTCTCTATCTCTTTCTCTCTCTGGCGATCACTTCGCATTCTTTATGGCCCTCCTCAAAAAGCCGTTTACGTTGAGTGCCCAACCATGATGGAAACATTGTTTGAAAGAGGTACTGCTTGTGTTTAGAGAACGCATTATGGAATTTCTAACCTCCCTCCCAATTTCGTTGGAGCGGTCGTCTCTCGTTAGACGATCGCTCGGAAGAGATTGGGGAGGTTGGACTATTCCGAAATGTGTTCCCTACGGAGCACTGAACCATTTCGACCTGACCCAGAGGGATTCGGTGATCCGCGAAGTCGAACGAACTTTAATTGCGGGCGCACATTTCACGGCTCTGGCGAAATTATCCTCGTGACTCACTCCGTTCTTCGTCCAGGAATGGGATCATGTGTTCATTTCACTTTTACTGAGCAAATGTCGATCTCAGCTCGTGATTGCAATTTCAACAGTTTATTTGTCCATTACAGCACCAATAACCATGCTGTTCACCCCGATAAAATCACAAATCTCACAGTATTTGTCCTCTACCTCTTCCCTGTTTTATTTTGCCGCTTATAAACTTAAAACTTTTATTAATATAATTTTAATATTACTTTCGCTTTCATCAATATCACTTTGCAGATGAACCGTAAGGTATCAGCGTGCGGTTGGCTGTACGTGGCGCCGTCCAATATCGACTTCTCCCAACCAGTCCACTCGGCCAGGGTCAGTCAGCTGTTTTCACTTCACTCTATCCATCCACTCATGATGTTTCCACCACTTTCAAGGGGGGTTGGCGAGTCACCACTGTGTCTTTCGCAAAGATGAACTCTCTAATGCAAAGAGCGCGACAATATGCGATTTTTGCACTGAACATGAAGTTTTGGAAGGAAGCTGGACAAATGTTTTCACACATTCTTATTGGAAGTGATGATGATGGTTATTCATATCGAAGAATTCCTGTCTCGCCTTGAAGAATGCCGCCTTTTGAGTGTCTTCTGATCAGGGAACGCATTTCGGAAATTCTAACGTCCCCTATCTACTCGGAGCGGTTGTCTCTCACTTCGATAGACAACCGCCGCTCGGTGGAGGTTGGGGAGGTTAGAATTGCCAAAATGCACTCCCTACTTCTGATGATATCGGAGGCGGAAATGAATAAACGACCATGTCTTCCGACTCTTGAAAAGAGTATTCCGGGTGTATGTGTGATTCCGTTATCAGACGGCCGGGGAACAATTGAATTGAATGGAGGTGTCTGCGAGAGTTGGAATGTGATTTATTACAGGGACAGAGGCTTTGAAATCAAGGAAATATGGCACTTAGGGACTATAAATTTGAAAATCTTTATTCCGGGATCTATTTTTTTTAATGTTTGAAATCCGAGTGATTACTGTAACTTCTTTCAGCGATGGCAGCGCCGTTACTTCTTCCTCTACGACACGGGCGAGTTCACATACTCGTTGGACAATAATGTGAGTGTTTTGAGGTATTTATGTTATAGACAACCGCTCCGCGGGAATTAGATGAGTGAGAAATGCACTTTCTACCGAGTTAGAAACCCTGGCGGTTTGATGGTCAAGGGTTGGGCAAAACATCTAAATATCAGCAAACATCGACTATTTTGAACTGCGGAATTGCGTTTTATGGCTGTATATTGTGGGTTTGGCGCAAAGTCGGGGATCAGGGAGGGTTCTCAAAGTTCTCAAATTGCTTTCCCTCTCTTCTTCTCACCATAAGCCCATATATGCAGCCACCAGAGGGATGCCATTATTGGCACAGCCGCCTCTTCCCCTTCCAATCCACCAACAATAGCGATCAGATGTCCCTATTTGCTTCCCACAATAGCCGCTACATATCCCCCAGAGTAGCAATGCAGTCCCCGTTCACTGAAAGGATTGTTCACTGGAGTTTGCACAGCTTTATGACCGGACTTCTCCTCTTTATAGCTGAACAATGGACAAATTGACAAATTGATTGAATCTGCAGCAATATTCTGGGGATTCCATTCGCTGTGAATAGTCTGTATTATCTTGCTGAAGAGTGGACACATTGACTGAATGTCTGTATAGTAGCATATGGGAAGATTCCATTGTTGACGAGAAAACAAATTTCTATAAGCACACCTGCAACTTCGACACGCAACAATAGTATTGCATCCATATTCTCTGATCTGTACAGTAGCATTTGCGGGGATTCCCCTAGTGACGAGAACACATTCATGTAAACCTGTATAATTTGTTCGCCAACAATGGAGGAGTTCAAGCTCTGAAGGGGGATCTCATTAAATAATCCTGCCACTCTCTGCAATCTCTTCCGTGCTATCTGCACGCGCCATCTGCGCCGTTCGCCCCATTATTGACAGGCGCTGCGGGTGGCAATTGTTGTGCGGTGCACTGATGGAAGGGGTTGATAAGGAGGCACCGGATCTTGATTGCTGATAAACATTGAATGCACAATACTAAACGAGGGTAAATTGGCAAGGTTTAAAAATGTTCTGGGCAATCGAAGTGGTAAGTATGGCCATACGGCCCATACTGATTGTAGTACCATGCTGTATGGGACTTGTGTAGGTACCACATCGCGACTGTGGGCTACTGACCTGATAGCTGATAAACATTTCACAATGGGAGTGAATTATGGTTGGCAGATTGAGTACGAAAGTGCATTCGTTATCTCTGCCGCTCCCTAGAGCGGTTGTCCCACGTACGCGGGATACAGCCGCTCTGCGGAGAATCAGAGCTAACGATTGCACTTTCGTACTCAAACTGCCAACCATAGAGTGAATCGTACTGTTTGCCAATTAGTATGCTTCTTCATATGATCTTCCGTGCTACATCATGACAGATGCACCACATAACTCTCTGATGGAAAATTCATGCTCAAAATCAACAACTTTTAAAATATATCAGCCTGTTTTTTTAAAATAATCGGCCTGATTTTCAGCCCGATACGATTCCGCAAGTGAGTATGGACATGCAGAAGTGCACACGGGTCTGCGAGGCTGACTCCATAACTGGTGAGACATTTACGGCCTTGAGCAATGCTTATGTATGTCTTGTTTAACATATTTGATGCGGGTTTCGAATGTAAACAACCAATTGCAGGCCACGCCCATTCGATCCTCGTAGCGTTCGACGGGCACGTGTGCTATGTGAAGGCGGACACGACGGACGAGATCCGATTGTGAGTGAAGCATATTTGAAGGATGAAGCATGCATGAGCAGGGTTCGTGCCCAAACATGTTCCGGCAGGGTGATCGCATGGATCTACATGGTGCTCATAACGAAAAATGGCTCAATTATATTACAAAAAGAGTCCATTTTGGCTCTGCAAAGTGATCCCACTAATTTCAATAGGGTGGTATCGTGATTTGTGCCGTGCCAACATATGGGGTGAAAGACAGCAGCGCCATGGACATTTGCGCCGTAATGGTGAAATGGACAATTGTGGCCGTGAAAACAACGAGAATGGTGGCGTCTTATGTCCATGGCGCTATAGTCCTTGACCCTAGTGAAGCATATTTGAAACGGGTTTGAGTTGTTTTCGTTCAGGTGGCAATCCCTTCTCTCCGTGCACGTGAAGCAGAACACACTTCTGCACATGCGACCGAGGAGAGCAGCTCCGGTGAGTACTTTTGAAAACATTGTGAAACACATTTCAGGCGAGTTGAAATGAGGAGTTATCATGGTTATTTTTAGACTACTACACAATCTTCGGTGACATCAAGGAAGGTCGAGGGACGAAACAGCTTTGAAAAGGTGAGTTCTTATTTCAAGGTGGTTTACGGTCGCTGAGGGTTTTGAAATGTTGCTGGCGAAGTACTTTTCGATTTCTTCTACATCTTCTGTTTGAATTATCCCGGTAATCCTAACAACATGGCATCACTTCTCTATTATCGTACCCTCATCAGCTGATTCCTTACCGTATCCCCAATCGTCAACTGATTTCTTCCGTTCAGCACTCGTCGGACGAGTACAAGGAGGACTTTGGCCGTTCTGGCTGTTCGTCGCCTTCCTCGTCCACTCTGCCCACTGATCAGTCGGACAATGATGACGAGGATGAGAGGAAGAAGCCCGTGGAGCCGGCTGTTGTGGATGCACAACTGAGGAGATTGAGGTGAGGATTGTTCTTATTGATTGCGCATCAATTGATATTGATCGAAATTATCGATTGATTACTGTAAGATTACTCTAGGGGATTGAGGTGAGCATTGAACGTATTTTTTCAATTATCGTTGCTCCACGTTCATTTGTGGGAATCAGAGTGTGTGGTGAACTATTAGCCACCGCTCACTAGCATTATCACGTTTTTATGCCCCCTAAAAATAAGAAACTAAATTTCTGAAAACCGAGTGCCACTTTTACTTTCGCTTTTGTAGGAGCACTGAATCGGACAGTTTGCCCTCCCTTCTCTCGTCTCCTCGAACCAGTCGAAGGACTGCCAGTGACGAGACACTTCCCAGGTGAGAGGGTCATCTATTGTTCAGTCCAAGGGTTACGGTAGTATTATCGATTGATTTCCATCATAGTTGCTAGTTTCACTATATTATGATGAGATCTTGTTTCAAGGTGATTTACCGTTGCGGAGGGTTCTGAAATAATGCTGTGGAATAACTTCTCGATTTTGTAGACCAGCTTTGACGTCTTAGTAAATTATACCGATAATGATGACAACCTGAAATATTGCAATAAAAATCTGCCTGACCGAAGTTCTACCCATAAAGTAGTTAAACTGCCAACCATAACTTCCTTGGTTAGTGATTGCTCATCCAATGCAATTTCTCTTCAGTCATTATCGATTGATTTCCTTGATTATTGATTGATTGTTGCTCATTCAGTGACCTCACTCCAACTGTCGCCCCACTCTGCATACCCATCACCTCGTCTCCTCCTCCTCTCCCCGCTACACCACCGCCCTCCGTGGAAGTCACACCACCGGCTGCTGAGATGACTCCGGTCCTGCCCACCACTCCCAGTTCTACCAGGAGGACTCCGTATAATACGGTGGGTCTTTTCTTGAGAATTACAGTAACCTGGTTCGTAACCTGTTCAATACACTGGGTGTAATTGACATGCTATTGTTGAAGAGTCACTGTAGCCTGATCACCGCGATGGTTTTGTGTAATATACGAAATGTCCACCAGGGGGATCTGAGTTGATGGTTTTTACAATTCGATTTCCTTACAAGACCACGCTAGATGACCGATGGTTTGTCGGCCGTTTCCAAATGAACACTGCTGAATTCTCCTGACAGATATTGAAGAAAGTATTGTTTTCATCAGAGATGAGAGTCTGTGAGATGATGAAAAGACTATAGTTTGTATATTTACAGCCCTTCCACATCGACACGAAGGAGGTGCACACTCTTCGTAAGGGATGGCTCATGCTGCGGGGCAAGAGCGAGAGGGAATGGAGTAAGCACTGGGTCGTACTGGCTGGACTCAGTCTCAAGTTGTACAAGTGAGACATTTAACACTTTTTATTACACTTTATAAGTTACCAAATGTCATGGTCATGATGCAATTGCAAAGCTATGATAACGAACATCAATGGTCTTTCTTGTGTTCTGACTACAATCCCATTTAGACTTGATGTTTTTGATTGCGAATATTCAAACGTTGTTGAAATTAGATCCAGTAATGGCGTTGGAGCACTTGGGATGCCAACAACATTGTCGTATTACAGAGACGTGTGGGCCGAGGACTCGACGGAGCCCCTGATCGCCATTGATCTGGGAGAGTGCGACAATGTGTACCCGTCGGCCAGTGCCAAGAACTACGGTATTGAGATCAAGGTGCGTATCCCCCCCCCGAAGTATCGATTGATTGTCAGAGTTACGGTATTCATCTTGTATTGAAATCAATGTATACGGTAGCCTCTCCCCTGGGCCCTGAAGAGAGTTTGGATGATGCAATCGTGTCTTTCAGTGTCGCCAGAAGCGCTACGTGCTCTCGGCCATGACGCCCGGCATTCGAGACTCGTGGATCGAGGCACTCAAGGTGAGTCGGAATGTGTAAATAATGAACTGAATAGCCAAAAATGAACGGCTGAAAGACAAGAGCGCCATGGACATTTGCGCCATAACGGTGAAATGGACACATGCGCCATCATTGTATGCATTCTGACGGTGCATGTATCGTTTCACCGCAGTGGCGTAAATGTCCATGGCGCTCCTGTCTTTCACCTAATCGAACAGCTCTAACCCTTTCTTCAAAGGAAGAACTGTGTAGTAATACACGGCACATGAATAAGAGCTTGAGACCGAAGTATTGATTGATTGATTGTCAGGGTTATTGTATTCACCTTCCATTGCTCTGTCATTGCAGCACAACCTCCACAATCCGTCTCCGTCGTACGCTGATGGAACGACGGGCGGTGCGGCCAGCAACGACGCCCTCTCCATTGCCGACAGTCAGAGTGACATACTCAGGGTGAGACAGCAATCCACCTTGTTTTATATTTGACACTCGTCTGGACGCCTGATTCCTGCTCATTATCTGTATTCTCACTCCGATAATGCAGTTCATGTTTCTATTTGAAAGTCACTGGGTGACATACTCAGGGTGAGACTCGGATCTTCCTGGTATTTTTCCCTAACAATAAAATGAGAGAACTTTCCAAATCTGGTCCTCTGATAATGCAGATAATGAACTTTATCTCTATTCGAAGATAGCAGAGTGACTTACTCAGGGTGCGACAGCAATCCACCTTGTTTTATATTTTACACTCGTCTGAACACCCGATCTGTATTCTCACTCCGATAATGCATGTCATGAACTTTGTTTCTGTTCTAAAGGTACTGGGTCATATACTCAGGGTGACACTCGAATCTTCCTTGTTTTCTTTTTTTCTTCGAAAATAATTTAAAACTTTTCTAATCTGATCCTTCCGTTCATAATCTGCATTATGAGAGAGATATTGCAGTGATGAAGGGAGTTTGATCTATCCTAACGTTGATTCTATTCGAAAATCAAACTTTAAATTAGAAAGCATTTGCTAACAATTTGACGAGAAGAAGCAAGCATTGAATTGTTCCTAAATATTTCGTAATGTCTAATTCTTTCTTTTTCAGAGGAAGAAGCACATTGCGTACGTTGCGCCCGAATCGCATCACTCGAACTCCATGCTGAGCGAGGTATTGATTGATTGTGGGGATTACGGTATTCATTAAGGCTGGCAGCTTGATTGTGAGTACGAAATCAATTATGTTTCGCAGATCAGTTGTAGGCTCTTGACATTTGTAGGCCTCGTGAAACATAACCGGCTCTCGTGCCAAACTGTCAACCTTAGTAGTCATGCTTCGCTTCAGGAGTCCCTGAGTGAGCCTGAGGACGACGATGAGGTGGACGGTGCACGAAGGCCGTTGGGTCTGCCGACTGGGTATTTGGCAACGTGCCAGAGCTGTTAAGTAACCCTATCACATTTTCCAGTTCCCTCTCTTCGGTCTCATCACGATCTCACGGTGAGGTGCGATCTCGAAGAGACACTTCGCCCGCAGTGCAAAGGACGCCCATGTCGAGGATAAAGGAGAGAAGTGCGGAGGGAAGGCACAGGTATGGTAACTGATGATAGGGTTACTTAACGCAATTGGCAACATGCTAAGAGTCATTCGTTGCAGGACCCACTCTGATTCCTCGTCTGTCGCCTCTTCAACTCAGCGTTGCGGTGGCACGAAGACTTTGAAGAAAATGGTTAGTTTTGGGAATTTGGCAAAATGTCATTTTTCTATATTTTCAAAATAAAAGGACGATTTTCTCCTCTTTGCGGGAAGACGTGCAAGCTCGGTGTAAAAACAAAATCTCTCCCTCCCAAACACACAGTGAATCATCCCGATGGGGACGCCTCTCTCAGTGTGATTGTCTGTGACATAACCCGGCGCAAGTATGCAACACACATGGGATACATGTGCTGGTCCCGGCCCCTGTCTGATTTGTATAGGTACGCTATTTCATCGTCAATTCGTTCTTCGTCTCGCTTGCCATTCACGGTTGACTACCATCTACCTACGATATTGCGGGGTGAAAAACAGGTGCGCCATGGACATTTGCGCCATCATGGTGAAATGGATCTTTGTGTCGCCATTATCACGGCACATCTGTCCATTTATGGCACTCCAGTCTGCCGCCCATTTTACGTTCCCTCCTTTTATTCCCTGCTCCTCCTGTCCCGCCATCTCTCACTATAATAATAAAGAAGGTACAAAAGCCCCATCTTGAAACGAAAGTGCCGCGTGAAATCGAGAAGGCATAACGAGGAGGAAAGAAGGAAAGAGACTTGGGCAGTCATAGAGATGACTTTCTCACTGCCCCATCCCCCCCCTTCCATCCACCATATGGTTATTGGTAGAGGGGCTCCAGAAGAGTGGAGGAGTCAACCAACAATACGTGATGCACAGTTACAGTAGCTGAACTGGATGTGACAGGGTTACTTAACGCAATTGGCAACTTGCCAAGCGTTATGTTACATTCATTGCGGGACTTGAGCAGTCATAGAGATGACTTTCTCACAGCCCCTCCCCCCCCCCTCCCTCACCATATGGTTGTTGGTAGAGGGGCTCCGGAAGAATGGAGCCAACCAAAAAATACGATGAGGACGAGGAAGAAGAAAACGACTAGTCATCCCGTCGTTATTTTCTTTACTGACTTGACTCCTCCGCGATGGGAGGACTATTTGTATGGAAGTCGAGACCTCAAATGCACTCCTTTACTCTTGTTCATTGTTTAGCGGTTGTCTATCAGCTGCTAGAGACGACCACTCGAAAATGAATTAGCGCAATCCCCCCTCCATCCGGGGGGGGGGGGGGTTCACGATGTCTGGTATTTGTATGGAAGAGGGGGCTTAATCCGTTCGTGCCCTTCCCTGACCCTCCCTCCTTTCCTCCTCCTCGATGCGTGTAAACAAATTCACGCGCTCCGTTCGACTTTGCATTGCGCAGACGGAATTGAACAGCTTCTTTCCTCCACAAGATTCTTCTCAACGTTCCAGATGTGACGTTCTGAACGTTCTGCCGCCGCTGTATTCAACACCCTTTAAGACCGAGCCTTGATCAACGCAGTGGCCTTTTCAACTAGATATTGTGCAAATATCGCTGTTCCGACTTCCGAATGCAAAATATCCCGTTTTTGATTAAAGCTCGAGCTTAATTGTGTAGATTACTATGGCGGCAGGAGATCTTGTTCTGAAAGGACGAACGCTTGTGTGTAGCTCACCAGTATTACGCTTCTGCGTATGGTGCTCTTGTCTTTCACTCGATTGAACACTATTCCAACATAATCTCATCAAGCTTCGTCCTTCCTTCATGTGGGGGCTCACTGGAGAGGGGGTGAAAAAGCTGTAATTGTCTACCCCTTGGAGCGAATTTCCTCACGCGATTAGTAGGCCAAAATGGTGCGCGACCCCCAAACCCTTTCCTCTTCCACCTTCTCCTCCTACTCCACTCCTTAATTCGCAATGGATTTGTAATCAGTGAGCAATCACGGCTCTTTCTCGCTCGCCGCCCAAATTTTCACTCTTCTCCCTCTTTCCACCCTCAATCATTTCCAATGCCTGGAGCAATCTATTGCGTGCTCATGCGTGTGGCTGTATCGAAACGATTGTTACGATCAGCTGAGGTGCAACTTATAGGAGTGGCCGTTTCATTTTATGCGTTCCTCATGGATATTTATGCCGTAATAGCGAAACGATTAGCTGGGGGTGCACTTCGTTGATCATTAAAACTCTTTCCTGCGTGACTGTTTATTTTAATTCTTTTTTCACCATGGAAACTTACGCTGTAAAAGAGGGGTATCGGGTTTCATGCTTCATTGAAAATCATAGCTCTTTCTTATGCCGTCGTTTCGTTTAATGAGTTTTCTTCTTGGAGAATTGCGCCGTAATAATAGATTCAGCTGGGATGGGCTGCATTGATCTCTTTCCCAAACGTCTGCATCTTTTAATGAATTCTGTCCTATGGAAAGTTACGTCGTAATGGTGAAACGAGTAGAGAAGCTTTTCAATGTGGCCATTTCATCATTTCTTTTGATGAGTTCCCTTTGGAGATTTGCGCCGTAATAGTGTAACCGTCTCGGGTGGAGTGCACATCACTTAATCATCATAACTCTTCTTCTCAGTGGTCCCTTCCGTCCCCCTGGGCTCATCGTGATGATGAATGCGTAATGACGAAATGGGTACTTGAGCCTTCATTTGATTGCTATTCAGTCTATTCTCACTGTTGCGGCGCAAATGTCCATTCGTATTTCGGATGAAAGACAAGAGCGCAATGGACATTTACGCCATAACGGTGAAGTGAACATCGTTGTCGTCATTCTCAGCGCAAGTCTTTGGCGCTCATTCTCCTGACGGATTGCTCGTCGTTCATCGTACTATCTATTCTTCTCCACCACTATGGCGGTTCCCCCTTTGTCCTTTGAGTCAGATTTCAACCTTTCCTTATCTATTCGACTCATAATGGCCGTAGTCCTTATCATTCTACGGTCATTCAAAAAAAGGGCCAGCGTTGAATGAAAGATAAGAACGCCGTGGACATTTGCGCCATACTGGTGAAAAGGACGGATGCGCCATAAAAGTAGGACGAGAATGTTGGCGCATCTCTCCATTTCACGACAACGGCGCAAACATTCATGGCGCATTTCCCGTTTCTCCCCGTTTACCAACACAACATCTTGAAGTCATGAATAGGCGCGTCACTACCTGATTCATTCTTTCAAATGTCTCGGCAGTGTCCCGGCGCGAAAGTCTGCTTCTCTTCCGCTCTCCTCATTCCGCACAGTATCTCGGCCCTCTTCGTTCATCTTCACTCGAGAAGAAATCTCAATAATGCATTCGAATTCCACACCCTCCTCTTCCTACTCTCCGTTGTCGTTTTCCCGCATCCGTGGTTATTTCACTTCTGACATGAGAACGAGAATACCTGATGTCAGGATGCTTGGGTTTCGTTTTTGGGACGATATTGATAGCCTTTGATTCTTAGAACCGTCTAACTTCATTTCTAGCCTTTATTTCTTTCCTATTCCTACCTATTCAAAGCGTTCACCTTCATAAATTCCCGTCCGTGGTTATTTCGCGCTCCTGATTGTGAGAAAGAGCAATGCCAGGATGCCCTCCCTGGATATTGATTTCTCGAGTCTCGCCGAGTTTGAATGGAAGCTGGCCTCTGATCCGCCCCTGATTACGGTGCAGCCGGTAAGCAGCGGTCATACTGTACCGCGCCGCTAACCCCCAATCCTCTAGCCCAAGCCCGCGGTGCGAAAGTACAGTCCGGCCGCGCTGGAGCCGCAACCACCACCACCACCACAGAGAACACCGAGCTTGCACAGTGTTGAATGGGGACGGGAGTTCCTCTCGACAACAACAACAAGAACCTCACCATCTTATGAAGTGAGTACCGTAATCATCTGCATGGTTTCAGCGATCCCAAAAGCCGGACACGGTTTCCTCGCCAACCATCGCCATCGCCTCGAGCATTTCCGGGCTGGAGGACCAGGTTTTAGCTCCCGCCCCCTGAAATTTTCCAATCGGAACCTAAAGATATTTGAATTGCAGTTACCGTAATCCTTTGCTCTCAGGTACGATCGCTCAAGGAGCAGCTGTCGGACACGCGAGATAAGCTGGAGGACAGCCGAGTGGAGAACGAACGGCTGCAGACGACCAGAAAGAAGAGCGATGTGGGTGGAGGGAAGGGGCAAATATTCTCTCCGGCTGGGAATTGAACCCGGGTCTCGCACGTGACAGGCGCGGATACTAACCACTATACTACCGGAGATGATGGTTGCATGATTTCAGCCATCGCTCGATGCCTTACGGCGGTCGCTGTCTGCAGCGGAGAGGGACATTAGGGAGAAGCAGGCGGAATATGAAGAGCTGCAGAGGAGACTGGAGGACCACAGGGAGGAGCCCACGTTCGACCACCAATTGTGAGTGTTTGAGCGATTCTTGTAAAAGTTAATGACATGGGCGAAAGGCTAGAGCGCCATGGACATTTGTGCCGTAATTGTGAAATGTGCGGATGCCCCCTCAGAATGGAGAGTACTCTATCCATGTATGGTTAGATATGAGCCTGTCGGTGGGATGTTCCTGACTTTCAACGGCGAAGTGAGAACCTTACTTGAGATGAATAACCGATCTTCATAGTAGTAGGATATGAGTAACACGTGTAACAATAATAGCAGAAAATCACCGAATGTGGGTTGCTTTGCCATTCGCAATGATATTCTTGTTATCGATCGCTTTATCAACTGGGGCCGCACTCGTTATTGATTAAAGTGGTCATAGTATAGTTCAAAATGGTCATGCCGGATGGAATAAAGGATAAAATCGTTTTGGATTCAAACTGTCAAAAGAGTGTTAATGGTCGGCGACTTTTTGAACTATGAGCCAGGATGACCTTTCGAGGTCTAGGGATTTCTCTTTGAAACGAAAGTGCAACGTTTTCTGTCTCGGTACATTTGTCACTTGTTCTCTCGCTAATCGTAGAAAATTATTGATCGAAATGAGTGGACAGAGACAGCGCGCTTTGGTTCCACAAAGCCATCCCTAATCGGGGGAATAGGGACTAATAGGGATTCCATGTGGTGCTCTCGGTGGACCTCCTTATTCGCTGACGATGCTTACGGCTCCGAACGTGATTCCAACAGACACGCCTCCGGAATCGGCTCTCGTTTTGACGTCGCCGTGAATGTTGATGGGAGCTCCTTCCGACATCTGAATTGAATGGGTTTTGTCGTAGAAGCAAGCACGTAAAATTTACGCCGTAAAGATAGTTTGTTGCATACCCAAATAACTTTTGACACTCAAAATTTCCCGGATCCATACTGTTTGGAGTTAAAACTACTGTTTTAGACCGTAGTTCAATTTTTAAATGGTGACCTGCTCTTGAGTTCCCGGGTTGACGTCTCCCGTGGTGGCGGGGGTCGCGATCTGCTTACGGGGCGCGGTCTTGGCGCCTTTTCCCTTGGTAGCCGGAGTCTTCTTGGGCTCTGCGCTGCAACTGGGGAGGATTGAGTGAAAGATAAGCTCGCCATGGATCTTTGCGCCGTTACGGTGAAGTGGACAGATGCGCCATAGTTTTCGTATTAATAACGGCGCAAGAGTCCAGTTCGCCGTTATGGCGCAAATCTCTCCTTTCTTTTACCTGGTAGGGTCATCCTTGCGCTGCGCTCCGTTGTCCATATTGACGATTGGAAGGAGGGGCGACCGCTTGAGACCGTGCGAGATGGAGCGAATGAAGGGAACGAGCTTTGGAATGAGAAATGCAAACTTTTCTATCCATGCGAATTTGTAACTCATTCCCTCTTGCGCATCATAGACGGCCGGTGGAAATGAGCGGACTGACTTGTTGCGCTTTCGTGCCATAGAGCGATAAGTAGTAGTGAAGGAAGCGGGCGGGAGCGAATGATTAAGTCGAATTGAGATGCTGTTTTGAAAATATTAGGGATCTAGAAATCCATAAATTGAATGTAACCTGTTCGCAATTGCAGATTCTCCTCGTTCCGCTCCCGTCTACTGGCGATGCTGAAGGTGCAGCTGGGAGTGCTCGGAAAGGTCATTGTCATTCCTTGACTTATGCTATTTATCTTGAGTATCGATTGATTACGGTAGTTATCGATTGATTATTGCAGTGCCTGCGAACGCGTGCCCTGGCGCTGGCAGCCAGTGACTGCAAGGAGCATCTGGATGAGCTGACTGCGAGTCTGGCAAGGGTGAGTCATGGGATGAAAGACGCGAGTACCATGGATATTTGCGCCATAGTGGTGAAATGGACAGATGAGATTAGATATTTGTCTTTTTACATAGTCTTGTTCTTTCTTTCCCCCCGTTGCGTAATCTCCTCCAGATTGTTCCGGTGATTCAAAGCTGTTTACGACGATTTCCTCCACATGCTCTCCTACCCCCAATTCCCTCCTCTGATCCGAAGATTGCCAGGCCTTTCCATCCCTACCAGAAAGAAAGAAGTAGAGTGGAACAAGATGCTCTCGACTTCTTTCCTTCCAGCATCTTTCTTGATCCTCTTCCTTGAATATTGCGTGTAAAACTACTTCGCCATGGACATTTGTGCCATAATGGTGAAATGGGCACTTGCGCCGTGAGAACTACGAAAACGATGGAGTCTCTGTCCATTTCACCGTTGTGGCGCAAATGGCCATAGCGCTCTTGTCTTGCAATCTGATCTTTGTTGAATTTTGGTTAGATCGGGGATATTTTTGTATTCGGGTATATTCAGAATTCCGTTATTCAGATGGACAACTTCGAGGGAGAGGACGATCTGGAGTCCCTGCACGATCTTCTGGAGGACGTTACCGTACTCTACGACAGAGTGGGACAGCGACTCAGGGTGCCCACCATGACTGAGACTGCGGTCAATACGGTTAGTGGGTACTGTAGATTAGGGTTTCTAAATCAATGGTCAAATGTATTTCTCATTCTTCTAAATCTAAGTTCGACGGAATTGATATCTCTAGTAGACTCTCTACGTTCGATAGACAATCGCTCCATGAAGATTAGAAGAATGAGGGATGGATGTTGATTTAGAAAACCTACTGTAGCTGACTTGGATTACGGTAGCCAGGACACTGTTATTGATTGACCTTCAGGATATCTGTGAGGATTTCTGCGAGTACGACTACAAGAAGAACGATAAGGAATGGGAGGCACAGTTGACCGCCCTGCAGGTACTGTAGTTCAGTGGGGAGCGACCGTCAGAGCGAATTCAGAATACACACGAATCCGAATTGGCCGCCCTCCGACACCACTACGAACATCAACTGAAGCAGTTGAGCGAACGACTGGAGGATGAGGAAGAGGACAAGAAGAAGGAGAAGGTTACGGTAAGTCTGTTGGAGCGATCGGCAGGTCAAATTATTCCTGTCTGTTTAAGCCAACCGAATCCATGAGCTCCGTTCGGGCAGAGTATGAAGAACTGTTGGAAGATGCAAGGAAAGGATATGAAGAGGAGGTGAGTGCCATGTGGAATTGCTACCGTAATCCCTAACCCGCGTTCAAGGTCGATCAACTGCGAAAAGAACACGCTAGTGAGCTGGAGGAAGAGAAGAAGGCCACGAGGTAAGCCCTTTCTATCGCTTCTCCGGTAGTATAGTGGTTAGTATCCGCGCCTGTCACGTGCGAGACCCGGGTTCAATTCCCGGCCGGAGAGAATCTTTTGTCGTTTTGCAGGAGGAGG
>JACMIF010000213.1:8397-26747 GCA_014805445.1 Diplogasteroides magnus | reverse complement strand
CCCTTTCTAGCGCTTCTCCGGTAGTATAGTGGTTAGTATCCGCGCCTGTCACGTGCGAGACCCGGGTTCAATTCCCGGCCGGAGAGAATCTTTTGCTCGTTTCAGAGTGGCACTGGAGGCAGTGAGGAGAGCGCACGATGATGAGTTGCGGGCACTGACGGAGAAGCGGGAGAGGAGGGAGAGTGGGACGAAGGATAGGGATACAGCTGCTAGACAGGTGGGCGTGAAGTTACCGCAATCCGACCAGGAAAGGTATTTTCGAAAATTCTAACTCCCTAATGTCCACCGGGCGATTGTCTATCGAAGTAGAGATAACGACTTCACCGGTTTTGGGGAGGTTATAATTTCCGAAAATACGGTCCCTAATCCAGACCATGACATTGTGATTCTTTCCCGGAAGGCTCCATTTTCTTGAGCAGCATTCTTGGCTGGTGCAGAAATGTACGATTGACAAAAAGACTTTTGTCATTTTTACTGACAATGAGAAAATAATGAACTGTCGTTGGAATGTTGCTCAACTTCCCGTTGTCCGATTGAATAGAGTTATCAGAATCAAATAATGATATTTCAGTCCCGATTGATGGACCAGATGCGGGAGGAGCTCTCCGGTCTCACCGCGCTCTACACGGCAAAGTGCGTAGAGAATGCGGAACTGGACGAGCGACTGGCCGGACTGCAGAGCGAGAAGGAGCGATTCCGGTACGGTATCTTGTCGTTACTGTAGGGATTATCGATTGATTTTGTTTATTTTAGGGATACGGTTACTTACAGTAGGGAATTTTGAAGTACTGTAGTTATTTCCTTCCCAGTTCGGGTTAAGGTATTCGCATGTTTTCCAGTGAGGAACGAGCACGACTGGAAGAGGAATTGGCGGAGAAAGAACGACAACTGGAGGAACTGCGAGAAGTCATGGGAAGACTGGAGATGAATCTCGCCGGACAAGAAGGTAAGATACTGACTTACGGTGCTTATCTCGAGTATTGATCGATTACGGTAGCTACTGACAAACTAGGGTGTCGAATTTGGGAATATCGTGCAACTTTTCTGCTTTTGCGCATTAGTGACTTGTTCTCCCTCGCTCATCCTAGACAACCGATGGGAATGAGTGAACAGACAACTATGATGCACTTTATTCCTGAATACGACATCTTACCACAAACCTTTTTTATTTTCCATTGTAAATCTTCTGGTATTTAACCCCTCTCTCTCTCTCCTATCGTTTCTCACTTTACCGCCTATCCGCCTAAGTTTGGTAACTTTTTCAGAGCGATTGCAGCCTAAGTCTCGGTGAGTGAAGTGCTGTGTGCGAGTGAAGTGCGGGAGTACTACTGTAGTCTAGTAAAAGACGGAATCGTGCCGTGCTGGGTGAACGACGGGAGCGCCTTGGACGTTTGCGCCATTGTGGTGAAATGGGCATATGCGTTTGAGACATATTGGTAAATGGCTACTTGCGCCGTAATGATGACTACAATGATGGTGCATCTGTCCATTTCACCACAATGGCGCACTTGTCTTTCACCCGCCCTGCTCCTACCCCTTGGTTGCCGCTATCCCCCTCCGCCTCCTTCACCCAATTATTGAACGCATTTTCGGAAAATCGAACCTCCCTATCTCAGCGGTTGCCTATGGAAATGAGAGACACAACCGCTCCGACGAGATTGGGGGATGTTAGAAGTTCAGAATATGCGTTCTTCCTTTACCCTCAATGCTTTTGTTTCCACTTATCCTTCTTCTCCCTGTTTGCTTGATTTCGGAGTGGGAATGCTTTAAAAAATTTGATTTTAAATATTGATTTTGTTTAGGATGTCTCGAGACAGCCCCGCCTCCTCCATCAGTTCCACCGCCTCCTCCTCCTCAATCTGCTCCCTGCCCCGCTACCCGTACCGAGGTTTGATCTTTGTTCTTTTGTCTTGATAGTAGGGTTCTCTTATCGAGACGTTATCGACAGCCGGCGACCTCTTAGTCGTCTAACTTCTTTCCTAGCGGTCGTCCCGCACTTCGCAGAGACGACCCCTAAGAATGAAGTTAGACGGCTTGGATGACACCGGCTGTCAATAACATCTCGTTAATAGAACCCTACTTTATAGTTTGATCTTTGATCTCTGATGTTCAGGTCTCCGTACCTCAGTCGGCAGACACGATGACGTCATCGGTGGCCTGCCCTCCTCCACCGCCGCCGGCCACGGAGGACTCTACAGCAGTGCGGTTTAGGAGGACGCGGCCGAATCGGAGGACAGGTTGGAATTTGTAGATTGTAGTTAAACTGCTGTTGAGGGCCGGAGTCTAGTTTATGATAGGGAACTGCGGTATACTTTAGGTTACTGTAGTATGCTGTAGGCTTACGGTAGTATAATGTAGGATAGAAGGAACTGCTTCAGCAGATTCCTCTCCTCACAGTCAGCAGATACGCTTGAGAGGAGTAGACTTTTATCTTTTTGCTGGAGGATTACTTTTGTGGTGTAGTAGCTGAGTTACCGTAGTTCGTAATTGATTCCGATCTTTGTAGACGTTCGCTTCCACTCGAATCCGACCATTCCCGTGTGTGTGAGTGCGTCTGCGGCGTCTTCCTCGTGCCTCTCGTCCTACCTCCCTTCTGATCCCCAACTGCCACTGCCCGATCATCTTGTAGAAGAGTACAGGTACGGTGGTTTTGTAGTTTGATCTCTATCATTTGTAGTTAGAATCAACTGTTTGACCAATAGGGTTTATAAACCGGTAGTGAAGTGCATGTATCATTCGTCTAATCCACTCGGAACGGTTGTCTATCGAATGAGGCAACTGCTCCGCAGTAATTAGACCAATGAGAATAGCACTTTCTGCTGATTTAGTTTCAAAACCCGTAACTACAGGTATCGTAGTTTGTAGTTTGATCTTTGTAGTTTATAGTTTGACCGTCTCATATACTGAACACGCCCTTCAGGAGATCTCTCGCCGTGCCTGTGGCTGAGCGGCGCAAGTTCTTCGAAACGATCGCCGAATACCATACTCCTTTCTGAATGACGGGTATACGGTAGCTTAGCGGATCGACTACCGTACTCACCGGTTATTATTGATTTCCCCCACCCACCCATAGCTTAGTAGTGTTAGTTCCATCTCTAGACTTCATTTTGTACATGAGAATCGTCGTGTTGTACAATACTGTGTGTGTGGTGTGCGTAGTACTGTAGTGTGTGTGATTTCCCAATAGTCGGCTAGTAGAACACACTATGTGATAGTGTGTGAGAAATGAATGTACACAGAATATTATGATGATGATGAGTGTCTGACCCAGCCCGCCTATTCTTTCTATGCATTGATATCCAAGCTCTGATGATGATATAGGGTGAAAGACAAGAGGGCCACGGACATTTGCGCCATAATGGTGGAATTGGTGTCGTTTACGCCACTCTAAGGGCGCAAGAGTTCATTTCGCTATTATGGCGCAAATGTTCATGGCTCACTCGTCTTTCACCCTGAGGATATTTCCATTTGTGATACAAATCGCCTAATTATTCTTCGCTTCCGTCAGTTTCCTCCCCTTTTGCTACCCAAAAGTGCTTCACAACCCCCACTTCATAACATAATAAGCGTACTTGTTCGTTCCTTTCGTATAGAGTTCTTCCAGTCCAGTGAAGATTAGGTAGTAATCAGACGACATTTATAAGAATTGGTGAATCTGATTATTATTGTCAAATCAAAAACGACGATGTTGCCATTTTCATCTAAGAGATTAATTATACTTGTACACGTTACACGTTTTATTTTTGGTTCAAACGTTTCAGAAATAAAATCGTTCACAGCTAGTATCTGTTGTTGCGGAAATGGTCTACAGTATCGAGATGTCTATCTTGTTGTATGCTTGTTCAGGGAAGTGTTGATGTGAAACACACCGTGGAGGAACTATAAAGCCATGAAATATATGGCAGCTGGGAATTCAACGCATTCAATGTGTCTATTGTGCCAAACAACCTCCCTGAACTCGGGCAGGAAGCGACTGTTATTGTGGTGTTACCGTATCCTCACAACTATCCGTGAAATAGATTACGGATGCACTCGGTTGGCTACGGTGGCACCGCGTTTTTTGAATTTTCGTCAAATTTCCAGTTTTCCGTTGTTTGAGCGTTTTTAAGGGATTTCAGCTGTTTTTTTTTACCTGTGGGCATATTGCAGGATGCGTGGGTACGGCACCTCTGTAGCGCCCGTCCATGCGGGCATACGACAGGACTTGGAGATGCTTCTGAATGCATTCAAGGAGAAGCAGTCGCTGCGATTCAAGGTTGGTCTATCTTAGGGAAGCTAAAAGTTTAAACTGGTGTTTCGCGTTCGGGAATAAAGTGCTTCATTTTTGCCCGTTCAGTCATTCCGATCGATTATGTGTGATGTGTGAGGTAGAATGAGTAATCAATACTCTCACAATCATACTCGACACAAAAGTTGCACTTTGGTTCCGTTTTGCGATACCCTAGCTTGGAAGTCTCGCTTACGGATCTTTTCTTTTGTTGGTGGCGTAGAATACGAAGAATTGTGTAAACTGCAAGTTACTTTCAAATAAGAGTACTATTTCCGCCAACCGAATGAACTGTATTTTCGAAAATAAGGTTATGTTTTCAGGACTTTGCTGCCATCTTCAAGGAGCTCGACATGGGACTCATCTTCGCGGGCAGACAGTGCGCGGCAGAGTTGATAGAGGTGTGCTTGCGCAGTTCCGATGAACACCATAAGAGCGCCACATTTCGTTCGACTTCCGGTCCTGCACAGTAGGGACATTTTATTATCGTAATAAGAAAACGACGAAAGAAATGAGGAGATCGATGAAAAAGCAAGCGCTGTCGAATTCGAAGCTCCATAAAGGCAAATGTGTGATGATTATCTGGATTCTGGAAACAACGATTAGATTTATTGGACTAATATTGGTTTATAACAATTTAATTTCTCCAGTTTATCCATATTTTTTAATTTACGGTATTTTGCAGTTCGAGGAGCACCTACTGAAGATGAGCGCTGTGTACATGATGACGACGCGATTCGGAGAGAATGCGGGCTATCCACTACCGGATCCCGTACTGGGCATCACACCGGAAGACGGTGGGTGCTTTTACTAGAGGCGAAGCTGGGCTGATCCTAGTAAATACGTGGGTAAATGTATAATGATTTTTGGTTATTTAATGAATCCTGTCCAACTCTGACTAGGGAACTCTTTTCGGAAATTCTAACCTCCCTAATCACTATCGAGCGATTTTCTATCGAAGTGAGAAGCAAATGCTCCGTGTAGGTTAGGATTTCCGAATATGCGTTCCCTAGTCTTGTTGTTTTGGATAAAGTAGCCCAAGCGCATTCACGACATCGTGATCATGTGCATTCGAGATAGAAAGAATATTGCTTGTAGAAGCTATCTTCGAGTCTTTCAAACGTCTAATCG
This sequence comes from Diplogasteroides magnus, assembly GCA_014805445.1. Taxonomy (NCBI): domain Eukaryota; kingdom Metazoa; phylum Nematoda; class Chromadorea; order Rhabditida; family Diplogasteroididae; genus Diplogasteroides; species Diplogasteroides magnus. The sequence goes on along the minus strand of JACMIF010000213.1, from coordinate 21,349 downwards.
TTTTTGCACGAAGTATCTCTTTTCGATAATAATGAGCACTCTTGAGGCAACGAGACATTTTCCACGAGGCTTCCCGTAAATCCTATCTGGAAATATTCACGTATCTTGTTCAGGTGCTTTCGGCCGCAAGCAAGCCGTCCCGAGGAGCCTTCCACCGCCCATACTTCCAATGCCGACAGAAGGCGAAATGTTAGTCGGGTAAACGACAACAGCGTCGCGGGCACTGGCGTCGTTATGGTGGGAAGGACAATGCGCAATTGCTCTTACTATTCTCAAGGCGCATCTGCCCACTTCACCAAAACGCCGCTCCTGTCTTTCACTCGCCCACTTCTTTCTGTAGTAGACTGCAGTTACACAAACCCACAAATCGACGACGTTAACACAATCTTTGATAACGGGTTTTGCGAGCTGTACGAATATTGTTTGTGCAACCGTCATCCCTCCCTCTTTTATTTATTTCTAGCAGTGTTTCCATACTGTAATGGGTCTTTATGTGAGATGTGCAAGTGTCGTTTGTGCACATGTGCGGTACTCTTTAGTTGTACAGACTTGGACGCGTTTTTTTAGATAGCGATGTTATTTTAATCATTTCATCCTTTTGCAGTGCGGGAAACGAACTGATGATGGTGGAGCGTGTGTTCGGTGTGTACGCGTGCTACTCGTTCTTCTACCTACAGCCGACGGACTACGTCGCACAGGTAAGACTGGGGATTTTGGGTGAGGATTGATTACGGTATCACTGATGAGCAGCAAATGGAAATGACATTGGCGGTTAAGTGAACGCCGTAAGACATCGTAACTCATTTTTTGGGGGACTTGTAAATTGAAAAGTCCACCCAGTGTTTTTCAGTTTGTGATAGCTCTGTAAGAGTACGGTAGCCGCTGTGTTTTTGTTTCAGATACGCATAACTCCATCGCAGATGCGCGAGGTGTTGGACTTTGCGAAGGAGCGACTGCTGCCCGATCGTCATCTCGATGTGCTGGGATGCCTGTACAAGTGCGTGACGGGGCCATAAATGGGGGCAGAGATCGTAGTGCGATGGACGTTTGCACCGGGATCACGACACTTCTGCACAGACAGGACGCAATTTCGCGCAGGGGAAATTGCAATTATGGATAAAATATTTACGGAATCATCTCGATTGGTTAAGCAACTTTGTCATTTTTCCATTGTGTGCGGAAGTGTCGCGATCCCGTTTGCGCCGTTGTGATTAAATGGACAGATGTGCCATTTTCACCATCACAGCGTAAACGTCCATGGCGCACGTCTGTACTGACTTCCCGGCAATACCCAGAAAGCCCGTTTTACTGTGGTGTCAATGCCTGTCCCCAAACGACCAACTGCGGGTTCAGAACTACAACTTTATTCGTAGTTCAAACCAAGCATAAACGGGTAACACGAACAAAACTCAGTGCAATACAAAAGGGGAAAGGGGAAGGGGAGAAAATGTGGCTGATCTGTTCAGTGGAACTGGATTGCCAATGACTCTAGAAGGGTCGCCCGCAACCCCGTCTATACTACTCTATCAATGCCCCAGGTAAACCAACGTTCCTCCTTCGACTGCCACTCGATGCGGGTGTCCTGGTGAAGACGAGGCCGAGGGGACAGAGACGAGTATCAGAGGGGAGGGAGGGGAAGAGCGACCGTCTGCGGTGGTTGCAGGGAACTAGAGTGAAGTGGCTGCGAACGTTCCCTCATGAGACAGGGAGGGGCTGTCGTAAGCGCCATGCAAATCATCAGAGACAATTGGGTGGCGAGAGAGTGCAGAGAAACGAGACACTCTTAGCACGCGCCTAATATCAATGATTCAAGCAAATATGAGGCAGGGGATAGGGTAATGGAGTTAAAGATCACAGGGTAATTAGGGCTGGGCATTGGAATGTGATTATTGATTGATTTCTAAGTGACAAAGTTGTCACAACGCCGTTCGCCCAACACATCTTTTATATATTTTGTTACAGGCTCGTCAACGACGGCGCCTTTCGCATCGTTGCTTTCGAGAATTGCGTAAGTTTCACTTTTAGTTTTCCTTCAGTCAATAGGGATACCATATCCCACAATCAGTAGAAGTACTGTATCCCTCTTCCAATCAATAACGTTGGGTATTCCTGTTGTTACAGTACGATCCGGCATCGCACAAGCGCTACGAGACGGGAGAAGAGGCGGATGAAGCCGTGCCTGAGGATAGCGAACCTCCACTGGGCAATCTCAAGACGATCACCGACGACAGCAGTCTCAAGGCGAGTGTTTGAGAGTACTGTAGCGAGCCGATTATTGATTGATTTCAGAACGTTTTAGTGATTAGACCATCTCGCATTAGAGTAGTGTAGGAGGCCGATTATTGATTGATTTGTCAAAATTGGCATCATTTCAGCAGTTCGACTATCTCGCTCGCAAGTACGAAGAGGCGAAGGCGAAAATGGGCATTAGTCGCACGGTCAACATGGGAAATCTGGATGTTGGAGCGAATGCGAAGAAGTGAGGAGCGCTGTCTTTCAAGGGGAATGTTTGAGAGTACTGTAGAATGCTTTGATTATTGATTGATTTGCGGCGATGACAGAACTTGCAACGAATACGGGAAAGCGAAACAACATTTCAAGTGGCGACATCAATTGCCCATAATCATTTATGCAATCGGAAGTTGCTCATCATACTGGTAGTATATGCCACGACTATTAACGCAGTGTTTTGTTGAATAGATGCTTCAAATGCTCATCGAGACTGTTTCAGGATCTACACCGATGCTAACATCTCTCTGTCGACGAATGCATTGGATGATGATGATGAAGGTGGATCATTGAAGAAGAAGACGAGTGAAAAGTGAGGGTTTATATGGATTACAAGTTGTAATTTACAACTGGAAAAGGCCTAATTAAGCAGAAGTGCACATTTCTGTCGTCCGGTTCCCTCGGTGCGGTTGTCCATCTCATGAGAGAGAAAACCGCTCCGGAGGAATTATACGATAGACAAATGTACTTTTGCTTGTGTATTTTGACAAATGCACTAAAAGACTCACATACGACACCCTACTCCAATCGCAAAGATCAAACTACTACCAATAGACCGATTGATGTCGTGTACATGAGTGTATGTATGGTTTGTTCAGGGACGAGCGCAGTCGACTGAGCATCAAGCAGGCAGCGTACGCTGCTGAAGCCAAGTCGAACAGAAACAGACGATACGCATTCGCCAATCATAAGGAGGAGATGGAGGGAAATGAGGATGACACGGCAGACGAAACATGTTAGTCGGTTGACAGTTTGGCATTGTGTGACAATTTGGAACTGTCACTTGGCAATGCGACATTTTGACACTCTCCTACACCAATTGCCCTGTGCTGCTTCGAGGAAAACATTTTCAGCATGGCTATTTGTATCAATGTGACATCTCGAAGCGCCGCGACATCTTGACGCTTTTTTCTGCGCCTAAGACTTGCTGCTTTTTGTTAGAGGAAACAAGTTCCCAAATTTCTTCCTTCCACACAGTGATGGGTGCCACTTTGACATACAATTGCTTAGTTATTACTTTTGTTGTTGTTGCTAATTCTGTTATCTTCAGACGTACCAACCGAACAATTTCCTCCGAAGAAGCGAGGAAGGCTTGAGGTAAGCATGTGATATGGTTGGCAGTCGCGACTACTTTACGGGTTGTGTTTCATGGAGGGAACATATCTAGTAGTTTTGAAACATCGCCGATAAAATAGTTAAACTACCATAGCGTGTAGAGACATTGCCGCCGCGGGTGATTTTTGTCAACCCGGGGTCCATGCGACACTGTTTGATGTCCTCAATTGGTATATGGCATTAGTTGTTTCATTTCAAAAATAGCGGGGGTGTGTCTGAGAATACACGACATTACTTGACCTATTTTCCCCCTGGTTACCGGTAGAGTCTTTCTTTATATTCAGCTATCTAACAAGTGACAAGAACTTGTACGGAGGCCGTTTAGACCTCCCAATATCCAACCCTTTTCTTACAAAAGAAGAAAAGATGTTATTTGGTGCCATGGTGTATAGCAATTCCCTGGCCCTGAGAAGGCAGTACTGCAACCCGGGCGTATTGATTGATAATGTTGTTCCCTTTGCAGAAGAAGCACCGTATCCGCGACGCTCGCAAGAATCGCGAGGAGACAATGATCAGGGAGATGGCAGAGGACATGAATGTTATGGGCATACCCGTCCTTGTCCGGGTACGGTATTGTCTAGGGTTGGCAGTTTGTATGCGAGATCAGTTATGCTTCACTGATAATATATACCAATGTTATATAACTTTAGTGAAACATAACCGATTTCGCACAATAACTGCCAACTCTAATATGCACTGTCTGTCTTTTCTACCCAATTTAGAAAGTGCTCCAACTTTTTTTTCGTTTCTCGAAAAGACTCTACATTAGATCTCAAGGAACTTTTGCTGATGCCCGGACCCTAGTGTGTTATAGGCTACTGTAGGTGGCTGTTAGATTACAGTATAGTTATTATATTACAGTAACCTACAATACACTAGGGTCCGGACTCACACTCAACAGTAGTACTTATCTCAATTGGTTTGCCATTTCCAATCTCTATACATGACGTTTCTATTGCATTCCTCAATACACTACACTATCACCCCATGCTGTCATTTTCTAGTCCAATGCGCCACTTGATTTCAATCGTTTCCGAGTCAGTCGCTGGCAAGTTACCGTAGTCATTTCAGAGTCCGTCAAAGCGTGGGCACACAACTGATGACGATCATGAACTGATGCCAGATCTCAATGAATCGGGCGGCAGGAAGCTGCGGGGAAGGAAGCCGAACGCGCCTAAACTCAAGGCATCAGGTGAGAATTGGCGAATCGAATGCTCGAGTGGACCAGTGACGGCTCAAATAAGTCCCTTGTCGTGTGAATCGAATCCGTGCAGGGCTAGGGTAGGAAATCCAAGCAAAGGTGCATTTTTCTGTCGTCTAACCAGGGTCTGAGGTGTCCGAGAAATTGGAACCAATGACTATGTGCGATGGATAGGAGTATGTTGGGAGAGTCGAAAAATAATAGTGAGAGAAATCGGCCATGAGCCATTTTCGAGAAAAAAGCGTCTGACGGCATGCAACTCGATTTTCGTATGTTTTTCAAGTCACTCTCCTGAGAGCACCCAGTGAAATAGGAGCCAATGGCTAAATGCAATGGATAGCAGTATGATAGGAGTGTATAATTTGAATAGTGAAAGAATTTTATCACAGCACATTTTGGAGAAAAAAATTTCAGAAAACATGAGATTTTCACGTGACTTGTTTAAAATGTTAGTTTATACTCCTATCCATCGCACATAGTCATTGGTTCCAATTTCTCGGACACCTCAGACCGTTCCCTGGTAAGTCCGTCGGAGCGAATTTCTCCCTCTCTCTCATGATTTAGAACCGCTCAAAATAGACGACAGAAAAATGCGCATTTGCTTGGATTTCCCACCCAATACAGGACTCTAGTGAGGATTTGGAAGTCGCGTTCGAGTATAATGCAACCTTTTTGTCTTTGTCCATTAGTGACTTATTCACTGCCGCTCATCATAGTTAACTGTGATGCACCTTATACCCGAATGCTGTGTTTTCATGCGAGCTTTTTTGGATGACCTATCGCAACAAACAGATGGAAGACGCGAGCGTCGTAATTGTGAATTGGGCAGATGCGCCAGCAATACATGCATTGCCCATGGTGGTGCTGCTGTCCATTTCACCATTGTGGCACAATTATCCACGGGCGGTCTTATCCTTCATCCTCATAAACGTTCTTAAGACGCCGCTCTACTCACTCTGACCAAGTCGAAGGCAGTGGCGAAGGCGGATCGAGAGCTCGAGAAGCTAATGAAGATGTGTGAGAAGAAGTGAAGAGTAGGAATTCTTCCAAAGTATCACTTATCCCTCATATCATGGGAGGGTGACATATGCACAACTTTTTAGAATGGAATTTTGCAGTTGTCGTGTGTGAAAATGTCTAAAAATGGAATAGTTGCGCAAATGTCGTTTGTGCATTTGTCACCCTCCTCACATCATAGCATACCCATAGTATTCTTTCATTGTTGTTGTCGATCTCAAAGTTTTCTAGTGTAATACACATTGAGACTACGCGTTATTAGAACAACTTCGTTTCCTATAGATTGTTCCAACTAGAAATCCTCCCCACACTGGATGTTTTCCTCTTTAGTTGGATGTTATTTCTCATGTTTTGTGTCAATTGTTCTTAGCAATCTCAAGTTCTTTTTTCTTACGGTACCACCAAGCGGGATCATAGGTTCGGGAAGCATGTTTATAGGGTGTCAGTTATTTTAGTGCAATTGCGATTTGACTAATTTCCGCGGAGCGGTTGTCTCCCTAATGTGATAGACAACCACTCGGCGGAGAGTAGATGAATGGCAATTGCACTAAAATCACTGATAGCGACACCCTAGTGTTTTATCTCACGGAGTTGTGTAGAGAACGCATTATGGAATTTCTAGCCGCCGTAATCTCTTCAGAGCGGCTGTCTATCTAGAAGGGAGACTACTGCTCTGAAGAGATCGGAGAGGTTAGAAATCCCATAATGCCTTTCCCAGTGTTGTGTTGTTTTAGTTCTCTCGCGTCATGTTTCATTTCCGGTTGTTTATGTTGCTGTCGGTTGATGCTTGCTCATAAAACGTTTTCCGTTTACTGATGATAATATCACTTCTCTGTTCGTAGCAAAGTCGGTCGCTGTCCGTACCCTGCTTCAGGAGTATCGGTTGTTGTTACCGTATCCAGTATTTTCTTGCTGGGAATTCCAGAGGTGAACCTGAGTTATTTGTGTCGACCCGTCTAAGATAGTTCATGCTGTCATCCCAACACTATCCAAATGTATCCCGTAACTTGACGTCAAGACTTCTAGCAGTGTTATACTACCGTACATGACTAGTTCTTTTCCACACATGACTTTCCCATACAGCAGTGACATACCGTATCCCATTCATTCGTGTTGAGATCTGGTTCTGGGAGATTACTGTAGATGCCAACTTCTATTATTCACCGCATACTTCCAAGTCATAAAACAAACCGAAATGCGTTTTCAGTTAACAGGATGGCTAACCAAGGAGCGGCCGCGTCTTCTTTCCCTTTTGATTTTCTCCCTCCTGAGGTGCAACTGAATGTCATTCAATGGACTGATCCGCCCACCATGAATGCAGTCAGACAGGTATTTTATTTGATTGATTCGTAATTTCGAATTCCCCAACGCAGGTGAACTCTAAGCTAAGGAAACTGGTGGATGAGAATCCCAACTTCTTTCAGAACATTCGTTTAATTTCCCGGTAAAATAGCTATCAAAATCCCTTCATCTAAGTATCCTTGCAGTGTTATCCTCGAACAGTCCAGCCATAGTGAAGATGCATTATCTCTTTCCTTCGATGAACATTGCAAGGAGTGTGGACAAAGGAGCAAAAGGGTAGGTTTTGCCAATATCTGAAATTGAGCACATTACCGTTTCAAGAACATTAATTCAGTAGCATTTGCTAGCAATCGATGTATATAAGAAGGGTTATTATAAAATAGTGCGTTTTGAGCACGGCCTGTTATCCGTCCCACCCTTTTGGTGAATTTTGAGATTTAAAAAAATAGGTTTTGAACAATATATATATTTGATCCCTGGCACTTGGGGATCACGAAAAAATAGGTCTAAATAGGTTAAAAAAATTTTTTAATCTAAATTGACCGAAATGGGTACCACCCATTTCGAAATTTTGATTTAAAAATTTAATTTTTTAAGACCTATTTTTTCGTGATCCCCAAGTGCCAGGGATAAAATATATATATTGTTCAAAACCTATTTTTAAAAATCTCAAAATTCACCAAAAGGGTGGGACGGATAACTGGCCGTGCTCAAAACGCACTACTCTATAATAACCCTTCTTATATGCGTATTTTGCAGATTTATCTTGATTTCGTAGACGCGAAGTGCGTACGCGCTCGTCGTTTCTTTTGCGAGGGATGCAAAGGTTTCATTTTTGTCAGCACAACGAATAGAATTTAATTTCATCTCAGATCCTGAGAATTCTGATTCTGATTCTGAAAAAGGTTATGATGATGAGGACTCCGATGTCGAGCATCACTTCCCTGATACATCGGCCATTATTGGATCGACGTTGGAGGAGTGCTCCAAACTTATTACGAGAGGCGAGTAACTTCAATGTAGAATAGCAAAACTTTCATTTAGGCGCTCAAATTCGTAAATTATATACAGTTAATTGTCATGTCACAAATGCACTTGTCCATTCTCTCAGATATCTCCTGGATTAGAAGTGAGCATATTCACCATCTCCATTGAATATCCCAGTTTCACAATTTATAATTAATATATTTTTACGAAACCACTGTTCAATGTGTTTACTTCATGCTTTTGCAGCTTGTCGTTGCCTCTGATAGTTGGGAATCATCCGAATCCTTCAAGAGCCTTCTACTAGAGCCCAAGTATAATTATCGTGATATATTTCTATATTCCGACTGTATTCAGGAAGCTCGCGTGGATCATGAAGTTAAAACGAGATGAATCGTGTAGTCTTGTGGATGACGAATTCTTTCGCAGTGGTGGTCGGGGCCAGTTACGAGTGGACTGGGTCTTGTGAGCTACAATGAATACAAGTTCTCTGTAAGAACGGAGAGGCTCTACACAGGGGGTGGCACAGGCCAGGGCTGGGCAAAAAATAAATTTCAAAGGAAAACTTTTGAATTTTTCTCTTAAATTAAATATCATTTTAGATTTTTTGAAAAAATTTCAAAAAAAATTTTGTCAAAAAAGTTTTTTGAAGATATCCCGAAAAATCAAAAAAGCAAAAAACAAAACAAAAATGCACAGTCCAGGTCTGAAACTTTCAAGGTAATACCTTGAAGGTATCATCCCGAGGCGTGGGAGGCTTCAGCCGCGATTTCATAATTTTGGACAAAGATCAAAGGTCAAAAATTAATTTTTTAAACGTTAGATGTGACCCTTATGTCGTATAATCATTTGATAGAGCGTCAAAAGTTATGTACAAAACCAAATTTTTGTCCAGATTGGATAACCTACATACGTGGGCGAACTTCGTAAAAAAATTTTTTGCAGAGTGCCTCCCAACGTTTTTAAAAAAATTGCAGAGTGACTTCGTAAATTTTTACGAGCGTGCCCACGCATGATAACCTATATGCGCAGAAACTCGAAGAAACTGTGTTGGATGGCGCTTGTGTCAGGACGTTGAAACAATCGTTCAGGAACTGTGATAGATCTATTTCCTATGACCAACCAATTCCCATGACGGATTCCCAGCTCAAACTTATTTTTGGCAGAAATGATTTGAGTGATATTCGCATTTGTCCAATCTCCGGTATTACTGTAGAGGGACTTCGACAAGCCGTACAGGTGAATTTTACCGTTAATATTTCACTATGTCGTAAACCTCGTATTCGTTATTCTAGCAAAATGTTCGCTAGGGGTCTAATTGGGTTCACCGAACGAGATATCTACCAACGTTCTGTATACATTCTCAAATTTCTGCTGTGGTATTTATGATAGACGATCTTTTGTAGGCCCTCCTCTCTGCTTCCCAAAAGAAAATCACACTCAATATGTATTCGGGATTCGCCGACCTCTCCGTGCTCTCGGTACTTAAAAAATGTTTCAACATAGAATTTATCAATTTAAAGAAGCGATTGGAGTCCGAGACCGTGCTGACAGAATTGGTGGAGAAGGAAGGAAAAGTGATGAATTGTTTCACATACAGTTGCGAGGGCAGGAGAGTAACTGTGCAGATCACAGCAGCCGATTCGCACACCACTATCCATATTGTGTGTAATTAGTGTTGATTTGTGTACGAAATATTTACTTTTGTGTTGACTTGTGTTTCCTTCTTATTCCTCTCACTCTGTTTTCCTTATTGTGATGTTCAGTGACTAGTAGTAGAGACTTCGAATCGCGTCGCGAAGTGCATTTCTTTTCTCGAATTCATTGTCGAGCGGTTGTCTATCAGCGGCGAGAGACAACGGTACGGCAATGAGTTAGAGAAAAGGAATGCACTTCGCGATGCCATTCGAGGTCTCGAACTGCTAGACTAACTATGAGAAGAGTATGATGGATTAATTGCTGTTCATTTTGCGTTTTTACGTTGACATTACGATAAAGAAAGTTATGTGAGATTAATTTATTTCTTGTAACATAATGGTTTTTGAAACCATGTCTATATTTTGAGTGGTGCTCTAGCTTCGCGTCAAGACCTCTAACAGTGCGATGCTACTGTACATGCCTACTTCTTTTGCACACTTCTCAAACAGCGGTGTCCTACCGTATCCCATTCATTCGTGTTGAGATCTGGTTGTGGGAAATAACTGTAGATGCCCACTTCTGTTATTATCCGTATACTTCCAAATCCTACCGTGCCCTGTGCTTTCGTGTCGAGACTTTAAGTAGACTAATGTTTCTGGTAGATGCCCACGCCGATCACTCACGTCATCTTCGACTTTGACGGTCTTCTGGTGGACACGGAGCCCTGCTACACGGAGGCCAACAAACAGTGTCTGGCTCCGTTCGGCAAGGAGTTCACTATGGAGTTGAAGGCTGGTGAGGCAACCGTTTTTTTGTAGGACTGACTGTTGTACAAACGACTGATGCACAACTACTGCATCTTGCGACAGATGCATAACTCGACGACATTTGCACAACTTTGTATAATGGGGTTTCCCGAGTTCGGTAACCGTCGTATGTGCGACTCACCTCTCATTTCTTTGTACGGCTGTTTTTAAGGACTTTTTAAATAAAAATACTAGTTGTTAATGTTGAGTTAACAATAGTTTCACTCCAAAATGGTGAAACGGGTGTAAGTGATGAGCATTATAGTGCGAATATGTTGTAGGAACGTGTCTATTATTGCAGGACAGATGGGCCGCAAGCAGACAGAGGCCATTCCATGGCTACTGGAGCAGACGGGACTGACGGACAAGATCACATTTGAGGATTATGAAAAGGTTCGGGGAACTTTCCTATAACACCGCAACCACTCCACTTTCCATTTTAGACGATTTCTCGTGTCCTTTTGGGGTAGATATTAGCAGCGGAGCTCGGGTCTCCTAGAATGAAGGTCTCCATTTCGCTTTCTTTTTTAATGTGTTTTGTTGATTTGTGCTTCGCCATGCCCAACTTAGCTTTAGATCTTCATTGAGCGCACATGCAGAGAATTTTCCTGATTTCGCTTCTTGGGATTCGAGATGATCGATGCTGATGATGTGGTTATTTAGATCTCTTCGTATAGCTTGTGCAGAATCTCAATGCGTCTGTATGCACCAGAAATAGTGTGAATAGTGATCAATCAATATTTCATTTCAATCAATAATTCGTATTTTAAGATGTACGACCGCATCCTGGTCGAGCAGTTCGCGATTGCGCCTGCGTGCACGGGCGCCGAACGGCTCGTGCAACACGTGACCTCACTCGGTAAGGGGGGGGGGGTTGATAGTTAACAACCATAGTTGAAAACATGCCCATCTTTGCGATCTTACAGATCCGCCCTTGTTATCCACAATCTGAAAATGTTTTGTTTGTAGTATGGAGCGAGGAAATCAAATAGATGTTTTGTAACGGAGATTGTATAGGATGCATTGCAGGTATTCCCACTGCCATCTGCACGGGTTCGAGCACACTTGACTTCCCTCTCAAGGTTGGAAAACACAACATTTGGAACTTCTGATGTTGCCCCTCCTAGTGTATTGTAGAGTACTGTAGGGGTACAGTAGTAAGAATACTGTAGCGGGGTAGTACAGTACCGTAACCTGCAGTACACTAGGGCCGGAAATCAGCAGAAGCACAAAATATTTGCTTTTTAAACTTTAATCAGTTATTTTGAAACCTATGTTTGTACAGACAACGTGCGCAGTTGCTTTGCTACTCAGGTTTCCCAGTGAACGCTTTCACTCCCATCTATTTTTAGTCCGATGAAGGGAATGGATATTGGAGTAAGGCATACGGTATTTCAGTCAGCCAATCATCGTTCGTGGCTGGACCTCATTCCACTGGTTGTTCTTACTGGAGACGATCTCGCCATCAAGAGGGGCAAGCCTCATCCGGACGGGTTCATCGAGACGATGAAGAGGTAACTAATCAATCGATAACGTAGACCTACTGTATCCTTTGATTTGCAATTTGTAGTTTACGCCCTTTTCCATTAATTCGAAGATGTTATCTATCAATCAATCTATGGGCAACTATGACTTATCGTATACTCTGATTTATATGTTGTAGTTGTCCTCTTCCTATAAATTTCGTGTTATTTCAAACGACGAATTGATGTGCAGGTTCTCCTCAACGCCCGCCTCTCCCTCCTCAGTCCTCGTCTTCGAAGACGCTCCGAATGGAGTGAGGGCCGCATTGGCAGCGGGCATGCAAGTCGTTCAGGTTGGGTTACGGTAGCTTATTGATTGATCCCCCTGATTCAAGATAAAGTTATTTTTGAATTATGAATACATTCAGGTGCCCACGTCTCCTCATCCCGCCTTCCAAATGGAGGAGGAAGTGCGTAGGCAGATTACGGTAAGAAGGTGGATCAAACTTGCATAGAGGGCATTTTTCAGGTATTGGCCTCGTTGTTGGATCTCGACCCTACTCCCTTCGGTATCCGAGCTTTCTGAGTGGTGTGCGACGAGGTTGTGAGCATCTCCGTCTGTCATTTCCCATTTTTCCACCATGTGATTTGTAGATAGCGCTGTTATTACGCTGTAGATACAAGTATAATAACTGTTATGTAGTAAACGATTGAGACCTTTCTCGAAAAAACTCGTTTATCGGGGAATACACTCATTGCAGCTTTTAAAAAGAAAAAAATCTGTACACATACAGTTGTGGTTTTGGAAACGATAACTTACTCGAGAACAGAAACGCCAATTTACAGAAACATTTACAAAGAACTGATGCAGTCTAAGAAGAAGTCCAGTATGTTCAAACAAACGAGATTTTTGTTGC
>JACMIF010000212.1:31365-51437 GCA_014805445.1 Diplogasteroides magnus | reverse complement strand
TAAGGGGGTCGGAAGTCTGTTTCAAATGAATATTTAAACGCTCATTCTTAAACGATAATTAAAATAGTTGTTATGTATGTGTTTACGAGGGACTAGTACGCTCTTTGAAATCGCAATATCGCATTAAAGGAGCCAGAAAGGGAGATTATTTTGCATGCACTTTCGTTATCACTTCTATCCAATTTCCCTACTCTCTCGTTGTCAGAGTAGACCGCTCTGACGACGAGAAAGTGTGGGAATGGAGAGAAGTGATAACGAAAGTGCATGCCAAACAATCTCCCTTTCTGGCTCCTTTAACAAGAAGCATTTGCTTCAATGCTGTAACTTCTCCTGCTTGATAATATAATTCTTTGTTTGATAACAAATATTGATATTGGTGAATTTGGTTGAATTTGACAGTATTACAATTTGAATGGCTGCACTAGTCATTAGTAAAAACATTTTATTTGAAATAAACTACCGGCCTGACAATGAGTCACCATAACGTTTCCTTCCTATTTATTTCTCGTCAAACATCATTCTCTCTTGGATAGTTGTCTTTTATCTACATGGAGAATCTCGATGTAGAAACAAGAAAGTCCCAGCCCTGATGGAGATCATTTACCGTGCGGCTGTCGTTTCACTCTTCTATCCCATTTGGATTTAATTTATTCACTCTTTAATGGATAACAATCTCAAATCTTTCATCCAATTGATCCAGTGTCTGTGAATGCATCATCAACGGAGGTGAACCCTCAAATGGTACATAATGGAATCAAGACAGGTTTGGGTTAGAGAAGGGTACGATCCAATTGACTATTGAGTAAATGTACAGTAAATGGAGGTTCTTGAGTGGAGAGCAACCCACTTCGTCTTCGAAACAGACTTCGTAGACAGTGTAAAGTCCAAATATCAAATTACAAACCAAGTTTATGTTTACTTTTTGTGTTTTTCTGCCTTTCCCTACAGGGACCAAACTATAAATGATGAGGATCAAACTACAAACCATACTGAAAAACTGAGAAAACATGACAGGAACCACGACGGGAACCTGTGTTCGAAGAGAGACGCTACCCCATTCAGAGGGACAAGGCAGTATTCTTCTTCTAATGAAATCATAGGAAACGATCAATCGAGGTTTGTGAGAGCGGAAATAATCAATATTCAAACATGTAAATAATCTGAATGTAGTATGTCGATGTGAGCGAGATGAGAACAACGATGAATTAGTGACTTTATTGGAGGAAAGACGACGTCGAGGTGTGGTTCTACATGATGTAGGAGTGGGCACTAGCCGATCTCCCGTGGAAGAGAATCCGTTTTTTCTTCGATCCACCACTCCGACCGCACCGCGACCGCGGCGCACACGCAAAATGGAAAGTCATTTACTCAATAGTCAATGGGATCGTACTAAACCCTTCTCTAACCCCAAAATGTCTTGATGGCATTGTGTATCATTTGAGGGATCGCCCCGTCGATGATGCATTCACTGATAACAAGAAACAGGATCAATTGGTGAAAGATTCTAGATTGTAATTGCATTCTGTAGCGGATAAATTCAATTAAAATGTGATAGAAGAGTGAAACGACGGCCGGACGGCAGATGATTTCAATGTAGATAAGAGATAACTATCCAAGAGAGAATGATGTTTTACGAGAAATGAATAGGAAAGAAACGTTGTGAGGACCCAATCCGGTAGATTCTTTCAAATGAAATATTTTTACTAATTAGTGCACCCATTCAAATTGCAATACTGTCAAATTCGACCAAATTCACAAATAACAATAAGAATTTGCTTTATTGTAACATATTTCGCCTGCAATGATAATGGAATTCAAAAATAAACCTGAATCTTCGCAAGGCCAAAACATTCCATAAACAACTCGTTGGTGATGGGGTATAAAATATTCCTTTTGATTGACTACAACAGAGAGCCACTTCTAGATACTGTCACTATGCGACTCTATTGACAAATAGAAACTGGAAGAGTCTCAAACGGAATCATATGAATTTAGAAAATTCCTATAGAGAAAGAACAAAGTTAGTGGAAGAAACCATCTCAAAAAACATTAGAAGGAATTCAAAACAGAATGGACTAGTGCCGCTATGCAGAATAGTGAAGGCAGGATGGAAAGAATTGGGTGCACAGGGAAGGTAAAATGATGATAATGGTTGGGGTAGCTGTAACTACCGTAACCGCTGAGTCTATCAATTACTGGGAAGACGAAAAAATGTTATGGTAATCAGGCATAAAGGGAAAACCATATATAAAATGAAGGGGGCTCATAATGCTAATCGGGTGTAAAAAGATAAACAAAACAAAGTTACATGTCCATAGATGATTCTCTTGTGTAGTCGCCTCTCAGATCTTGGCTTCATATCCGGCGTCGCTGAAGACCTTCAGAATCTCAGTCAGCACCTTAAAACATATTTGTTTTTAAAAAAAGATTTTCAAACAAAAGTAAAATAGGTTTTTTTACATCCCAACCTGATCGGGCTCCGGTTCACTGGATACCTCCCTAACGAGACCCTTTGCACGGTAGTATTCGATTATCTACAAAAGATACCATTCCACAACACAGTCTATGCAACTGAATTTGTCAAATGGAGATTGGCTAATCACTAGTTTTGTCACAATGATAGCAAGTTAGTGTTATTTTAGATGATATAAAATCAAACTGACGGGGAGTGTCTGAGTGTTGTATGTGACGACTCTCTTACGTAGAGAATCCTCGTTGTCGTCCGAACGACCCTCAAAGGACACAATTACTCTCAATACAACTTATATTTCCACTATCACTCACATAATCACAATTTATCACGCAATCATTTACAGTATGCAAACTATAGACTATAGTCTATAATTGGGGAAACTGTAGATGTATGCCTTCTGACTTGTCGTCCTCTACAGTATCGCACCTACAGTATGCCCTCTAACCTGTCCTCGTCCCAGACAACGGTTGATGCACGTCTCGACTGGACATGAAAGGAAGAGAATGAAGTTGACGTTTACCTGCAATACAACACATTCAACCCTCTCTTCTATTTTCATCGTGAAAAACGACACTGTCTACGTGATTATCATCCAGATATGCTAGATCTCATCCCATGCAAAAACATCCTCAATTCCATCACTATTACACACAGATATCAACGAGGTCAAAGAACGTCCAGATTAGACAAGATAAGACATTTGCTGTTGAATGCAAACCGGTATATGATGATGCATCAATTGCCCCACCAATGGCTAACCTTTCCATTCATTTCCCTCTGCCATCCCTCCAGATTGTCCTGGTTCCTGGGAAATCCGTCGATGAGAAATCCTGGAGCCTCTCCCGATGCCTCCATTGTCTGCAATACTATCGTTGATTGTTCATTGCGTTCATACTTTCAGCGAATATATGTTCTTACTGTTTGTTCTCTCATTCTAGAAATCTCGATAATCATTTTACTGTTACCGGCTCAAATATGTACTTTTTTTTTTATATACGTCAACAGCGCCCAGACTCGTGATTTTTCCGACTCAAAGTCAATTTCGCACCGAGACTAGCACTGCATTGACAAAGCCCACGGTCCTTGTCAATGTTTGCCGTTGTTATCGCGATAATCACGAGATTATTCCGGATTATAGTTGTTGTAGTCACCCTCTATCATCACGCGAGAGAAGCAGAAATGGCATGAAATCAATCACTCCACTTCTATTCGCACTTCACTTTTCTCTGCATCCCAAAATAGTCACAGTGAAACCATCTTCGACTTTTTTGTTTAAAAAAACCTCTTTCAATTGAGTTTGAAACCATCTTCGACTTTTTTGTTTAAAAAAACCTCTTTCAATTGAGTTCTACAGTGAATTCGATCGTAATCGACCGGGGGAATCGTTGCAATTTAGAAAGAGGCGATAAAATGTTCACACTCTGCCCTAGTACTCGACACCTCTCACTAGTTAGCGACGCACTTCTGATAACGATAACATTTAACGATGATCAGCCCTCTACGGAACAAAAGAATACTCTGACCTTCTGCATTTCGAGACAGTATTCTCATCCACAGTAGGTAATTTTACAGTAAGACTCTTAAGATTGTCATTCAAAAACATAGTTCAAAAGGCGATGCAGTCGGGGGTCAAAGGCGGGTCGGTGGGGATAAATTTTCCCACCATAGGCGTGGGTGAAATGAGTCCTTTTTGAGTGATATTCCACTCCAGAGCGGGTCGCTGTGGGCCGATTTTCGGACCGAAAAGCGGGTCGGTGAGGTCAAATGTGATGACCCTTTTGAACTATGTTCAAAAATAGTGAGGGAATAACAAGAATGTCTCACGTTCTCGAGGAGTTTGCATGTGATTTCCACAGGGACAATTGTTCCATTCGTGATGTGCTCCTCGATTAGACGGCCAACCTCAAATATTCATTTTACATTCTCGTTTCTCTTTTTTATTCAATCACAAAAGACACTTATTCACATAAGATTGTGCTGTGACATCATAATGGGAACACGTTGAGAAGACGGCAAATGTCTCATTCGGCATGCACGCACTGTGTAAACAGAGTGCATGAGGGGAGACAAAACAAGACATTTCGAGAATATGGACAATGTTTCACATTAACATGAATCAATTGTGTGGGTCAAAACAAGAAGATTCACTACTCATTCACAAGGATTGAGGAGTGAAAGTGATCTCAATTATCTCACCTCCGATCCTTCCCGTTGTCTCTCTGCTCTCAGAAGATCTCCAGCGCTCAGATGGACGAAGCCGAGCTTCTGCAAATCAATCAATCAATAATCCATTCACCAGCTACCGTAACCCTGCATCTGTGGAATATGCTCACCTGTTGGATCTTGAGACAGCTCGTGCCCTTTCCGGATCCAGGAGGGCCAAGCACGAAGATGACGTTGTGCAGACGGCGGGCCATTGACCGAACTGCAAATGAAAGTGTCATTCTGAATCCGACGATTGATAAAGATGACTGATACAGGGGGAAAGTTCACTTTCACTCGAGGCACAAAACAACAAATGCACAATTGTGCTTCCCTTTGAATAACTATTCTTATAACGGATTCAGCAAGTGGAGCAGAAGATTTTAGTATGAAATCGTTTCCATAAAACAGCAGCGGGAGCTTCGGAATGAGAGAAGGGGAAGAGGCAGGCCATATGGGGGTCGACGATGTTACAGTGTGCTACAGAATTGTGATGTGGCAATGCGAGAGTACCGACTGATGCGTTAATCGGGTGGAGGGAAGGGTCTGTCTATCCCTCTAACACTCTCTCTCACACTATCACACACTATGCCAAGAGTTTGACGACACGTTGAGATACGTGATTTGGGAACGGCACGGAATGGGAGAAGATGAGGGAAAGGGCAGGAGATAGCGGGTCGGCCGAAAGTAACAGACGAAAGGGAAGGGAAAAGGGAGGAAGGGGAGGAGGGATGGGATGAGGGAGGATGCCGAAAGGTCAGAGTACAGCACATGCACTAAGCAACCCTTTGCAATGAGAAGGAAGTTAGGGAGGAGTCCAGTGTACTCAAATGAATGACAGAGGACCCAAACGCACAGGGAAAGGAGGAGAAGAAAATTTCGTAGATCGATGAGTGAGATTGGGAGAATCTCGGATATGGGAACAGAAAGAAAGAGTGTACAAGAGATGTCACATAAGAAGAGATGCGACATTTCGCCCCTAATCTAGGTTTCTGGGACAGCAACTCTTGTTATGCTTGCTACAGTCCCCGTCAAAATGAATCACATCCTCATAAGGTAAGATAGTCTCAACACTCACTTACCACTTGAGTGAATGTCGTTGTTAGCGTGCGATTCCGGACCGTGAAAGGTGGGAACTGGGGCGTGCGTTACGAGCATAGTTTCACTCTTTGACTGCCAATAGCACCGATAGGGTTATGACCCCTTTTAAGGCACTCTTATCATGCCCATTCTACATTCACTTGTGACAATGGCGTGATCGGGAACAGTGATGGCATCCAGGGGAAAGGCTCTATGTTCTACTTCCCATCTATGTCATTCTCATTTCATTTATGGGCCGTAAATGTCACCAATTGTCCCCTGAACCTGACACGCAATGCTAACGCTAATCAGTGAGAGGCACAATCATAGAAAAACCATATAAACTCACAAATGGTGAAAACGGAGGCAAAAGGCGACCGCGGACCCTGAAAGGAGGCCTATTGTTGGGAAAACCCCTATCAAATATCTCGCAAGAAAAAGGTATAAGATTGCCAGAAACAAATAGAAGGCGCATGAAAGAAGAAGTGAGATGATAGTGCGAGAAATGGCTTTATCCAGCAATTGATCATCATTTCTCTCGCATTAATTAATAGAAAAGCAATATTCTCTGTAGCAGAGTGTAAAACACGAATGTATAGGGATGGGCGAAATACATAAAGGAAATGGAAAGAAGGAACCGTGGTCACCCGCAAGTCAGCGTGAGACAACGGAGAATACAACATGATATCAGAAGTGGAGTGACAGTATCTATGAAAGAAGGATTAGAATCCCAAGCATATCACAAAGTGCACAAATCGAGGCCATAATCTGGGGGTTAGTGAAGGGGTGACTACGATCGATGCAATCTGAAGTCCAAGTATTCAAATATCCTCTCACAGTATCTCTAACATATAAAGTTGCAGCAATGGTTTTGGAAAGGGCGAGTACAATTGGAATATCATACGGAGTATATGGCAAGTAGTGGAGCATCATGAAAGGCTAGTAGTTGTCGTCGAGTGTATCCTGCTTAGATGGAGTCACTGACGTCGCCTCTGCTTTCTTCTCCAATTCTTCTTCTATCCGTCGCATTTCGTCCTTTTCGACCTGGAATTTATATTTCCATCAAAATTTGAAAACGAACGTAGTCGTCAAGGGCAGCAAGTACAATAAAGGAAGATTGTAAACAGTATAAAGTAATTCGTGATTAATCAGTAAACGTTGTAATCTTTCTTCTTGACGTTAGCAGTATTCAGCCAAAAGCGGGGACTATATAAACCAGGAAAGAGGAAAGTATCCAAAAATAGATGCCTTGGTTAGTCCGGTCTGAATGGAGTCATCGATTTCTCCAGCCAATACGACGTTTTCACCACGAATCAGAAGTATCCCTTGAGGGTAGTCGCAGTAATAACGCCCAACAAATACCCTTTCCACGACCTAAAATCAAAGTTTTTTGAAAAAAAAGTTGTTCATATGATAGTGAAAGGAAAATTCAAACTGACGTACATCATCAAGCACAAGATTGGCAAATTGGTCGATGCTCCGCAGATATCCGACCAACTTTTTTCCATCTCTTAGAACAACAATCAAATGCTTATCGAGCTGTTCGAGAAGGCTAATGGCGCCGGGAAGAAATGGTTCAGAAAGATTCATCGCCTGCTTCTGATGCTACAGCTGAAAAAAAACAAGGTAGAAAGGTCAGAAGCAAGGTTTAAACGCATCAAATAAACGAAATAATTTTCAGAAAAAAGAAAGATGTGGTGCGGCAACGAGTGCGCTTTTCATTTCTGCGTTTCCCCAAATTTTTGTTTGAATTTTTAGACTCTTGCACGGAAAAGAAATAGGCTCTACCGTACTTAAGCTCCTTTTCAAGGGTAGTTTTCTTTTCTCAACCCTTTTTGTGATCGCAAAAGGGCTTTTAAAAGCGTGTTTTCATTACCTTTCGGGCGTAATACATTTCTGTTTCATACATGTTTCCGCGTTTGCTGCATATAATATTTTCTGATCGGATAATTACCTTTTATCTTGATTTTTTCAGGGTCAAACATGCCACGAGTGAAGAGCGTTCACTCGAAGGTTTATGCATCACCTCGCCGTCCGTATGAGAAGGAGCGTCTCGACCAGGTCAGTTTTTACCATTCCAAAATTTGTTATTGCCGTTATGCAAGACTATTTTTCCGTTTTGCAGGAGCTCAAGCTCATTGGTGAGTTCGGTCTCCGCAACAAGCGTGAGGTGTGGCGTGTCAAGTACACTCTTGCCAAGATCCGTAAGGCTGCCAGAGATCTGCTCACTCTTGAGGAGAAGGTTCGGTTTAAAAATGACTTTCATACTCTTTTTTTTGCGGAATCATTTCTTTAATCATTTTCTGAACTAATACAATACGTATCTTCTTAGGACCAGAGACGTCTGTTCGAAGGAAATGCCCTCCTCCGCCGTCTTGTTCGCATCGGAGTGCTCAGCGAGGACCGCATGAAGCTCGATTACGTGCTCGGTCTCCGTGTTGAGGACTTCCTTGAGCGTCGTCTCCAAACCCAGGTAATATTAAAACTTATCATGTTTGCAATCTAAATTTTGTGTGGCTAATTCTGAATATAATGTATGTTTACAGGTGTTCAAGCTTGGGCTCGCCAAGTCCATCCACCATGCCCGTGTCCTCATCCGTCAGAAGCACATCCGGTTCGTTGTTTTCACGCCGTTATTTCTGTTCATTTGGGTGTTTTAAATGATTCAAGAGCGGGGTTCATATCAGTCATTTCGCTGTGAAAAGTGACCGTTTGTGTCCTCACGGACATTCAATGATTTTGCCTAACGGTATCTCAATTTTGCCATGACATGACGGGTTTAATCCACCGCGCAGGCTCGGAATCTCGACCCATAATTATGGGGGATGTCAATGGACAATAATTATGTATTTATCAGAAGAATATTTTGTCTGTTGATTACAAAAAATTAGAATTTGTTAGATAAAACTGATTTAACGGTCGACATACATTCGACGACCGGTCGCAGTTGCTCCCGCGATAATAAATCTAACTTATAGCGAAAGTGAATATTTATCATTTTACTAATTTATGAATACAACGCATTACAAATAAAATATAAATGCTGCACCATTTAAAAAAAACTTAATCTGCAATTCACTTTGCCGTTGCTTGTCATTCTTTACGCTATGTTTACAGTGTCCGTCGCCAGGTCGTGAATGTGCCATCATTCGTTGTGAGACTCGACTCACAGAAGCACATTGACTTCTCCCTCAAGTCGCCATTCGGAGGTGGAAGACCTGGACGTGTAAAGAGGATGAACGCCAAGAAGGTAGTTATCATCTAGAATTATTGCTTTTGGCGTTATAAAAATACCAAAAATGAATCTCGTTTCTAGTATAAATTTCGCTCAATTGAAAAAATAGTTGTATATTTGAGTAGCAAGATTGTGCTTCATTGCCATAGTTAAGGATTCTCAATTATTTCTTTTTCTTTCCTACATTCATTTCTGATGAACCAATTGATTTGCTTTCAGGGAACCGGCGGTGGCGGAGATGGCTCCGATGGAGACGAGTAAAATGGAAAGAAGTGGGGACTGAGCGTGCGAGGACCAGGCGGGATTGTTTTTCGTTACGTATCCGCCCGTCTGGAACAACTGTAACCCTCGTCGTTAAATGTTCTATAAAGAATTGTTACATTCTTAATACGGGTGTTATTTCTCAATACAAGGAGGTGGCGGGACAAAAGGTTCTTTCTTCGCCGGTTCAATCATAGTACTGAAAAGATAGATAAAATAATGGTTTGGGAGGAAACAGGGTTCCTCTGTCGTTCATTTGTATCTGACGTGACCGAGACAAAGGAGCTGTTCTACGGTGGAATAATCGCAGATGTTTGCGGGAAGTCTTCCAGCTGCTTCTTTCGAACGGTCTTCTGTTCGCTGCTCCTCATGAACACTCATGAGTCATTTCTTCTTTGTTCGGTCGTTTGAATGGAGGGTCCATCCACCTGATTCTTCTTCCCTCAATCTCATCTTTCTAATACTGAACCAGAACAATATGAGTACCCTTGCAACTATTGTGGTCACGGAAAAGAACTGTGCCTCAAGCACCGCCCAAGGACACATTTCATTCATTCAAAGGTGCTTCTTCACATTGCTGCCCTTGTGGTGGAATTCCCTTCTTCTCTTGCTCTCCTCTCATAGCCCATCCATTTCCTCTCATTCTTCCTATCGTTCCATCCCATTCCGGATCAATCCCTGCAACTTGTCATTGCCTTTCTCCCACCTGGGGGAGATATTTCCGGGAGAAAATGTTCTCCTTTGCACTCACCTCCGATTACTTTGCCTGATAACCTTTGTTATTGCGACTTCTCCAACTTGTATTGATGTACTTTTGGGAGGAGGCTCTCTGCATGCTCTCACTCTACCACCATCTCATTAGACAAGTGTCAAAAAGGTCAATTCATCAGAGTTCGTCTAATCGTCGTAGGATGTACGGTCGGGCACTCAATCTGTATTCTATCTCTCTTTTAAGTTGTTGTCTCTTAGGAATGAGAGTACGGTACAATGATGGCGGTTCACGTCACGAATTGCTCTCATCGTCAACCCTTCATTGTGAACTGTTCACACTCACCGAACAATTGGTGTGATTTCCCTGTGATTTGCTCCTTTTTCAGTAGTTTTTTCATCTTCCTACCTCACTCAGTTGAGATCAGAGGCTGATCACAAGCATTCTCTTCCCTGAGGCAGTGCCTCTTTCTACTATCACTAACCCCAGGAAGTACTGACGTTCTTGTTCGCGAATGCCGCACTCGTTTTACCTGTTCTCATGTTCCGTCTCGGCCCATTCTCCTTGACTGTGCCTAACGATCACTCGAGTGTTTGTGATAGGCCCGGTATCACACACAGTTCATATTCCCTCCTTCCATCTTGTGTCTGATAGTCTTATTCGGAGGTTTTTTGTATGAGAACTTCTTTCGATCTGCGACGCGTGAACAAAGTGACAATAGTGATGCTTCTCTTCCTCCTTTGCTTATGGGAAATATTTACCCGTATACAGGAAGTAGAAGCATCCTCAACATCAGTCAGTTGTATGTAGTCGTAGGAGTATCAAGCGTAAATGACCAATGTATTATTCTGTCTAGACTGTACATGAGAACATAATATGGATATTATCCAACCTCACGTAAGCAGATAGTAGACGATTACAAGTACTTCTTCAATGTTATGGCTGTTCCCTTTTCATCTCATTGATCTCCCAATCGTTCCACTCATCCCACAATACGAACTGTTCCTCTTCTTCTTTCTTCTGATCAACCTGTCTCATACCTGTTCTCCCTTCATAGCTTCGTGTGTTGACTTCTTCATGGCATTTCTTTAATTCCCGCTGTTTCAGCTTCATTCCTCTTCTTCATCAGTTTTGAAGAAGGAAAATGGAAGCACCACCGTTGCCGTCGAAAGACCGTAAGTTTCTTTCATGATTCATTTCCCTTGATATCTTTCTTCTCCCATTGTTCTTTGGCAATAAAACTTTGTTACTTGATCAAGTGTCTCTCATTTGTCAGATCTGCAATCATAGATACAATTGTGATTCGATGGTGTATAGATCTTCTTGTTTGATGCCATACCACCCATCATACATGTTCCTCTTCACATGTAATCTCACATGTCCTTCCGTTCCTTTTCCTCTGCTTCTCATCGTCTCCTCAATCTCCATTGTCCCTCGCATCATCATTTTAGAGGAGGATACCATATTTCTTCTCGCGGTTTTCATAGAACCACCATCAAATCCGGTTCCGAAAGCGCAATCCGCATAGCGAATTGCATTGTCGCAGGACCAATTACTGGTTCAATCGGTTCATAATAGTACGTGCCCTCGCTCTTTCTAGAGATCAGCCTTTGAATTGCCGCACTTCCCTGACTCTCAGGGGAGACAGAATGACAGGGTCTCATAACAGAGAGTGTGTTATTATTCCCCCCAATGTGCCTCTACTAGTCAATGTTTGTCCGAGCATTGTGATCCAAATCCACAGATGGTTGAAGGGAGTGGATACGTCCATTCTTCATTCCACTCCATTTCCGCCCCCTGACCACTTTGATACTTACGACATTTAAAAGAACGTCTGTCATTTTCATTATCGGTCAGACTAAAATGACTCAATGGGTTTACGTAGAATGATGATTCGTTCATTTCAAATATCTAGCGAATCATAATCGTATTCCTCCTGTGGAATGTATAATCAAGATGAAATGTGCCTATATCAATCATCCAATTGGAAGAAGAGGATAACGTAGTCGACCAGCGTTCAATTTCTGTGCTTTTCTGTCTTTTCACTGCAGCATTGAAGGGCTGATTAAGTAGGGTAAAAGTATAGGTGATAGTCAAGAGCGCCATGGACACTTGCGCTATGAGAATGGCGCATCTATTCATTTCACCATTATGGCGCAAATGTCAATGGCTCACATGTCGTTCACCCGAATGTATCCCCCTTCAGAGTCTGGTGGCTTTTTGTTTCTCTCGTTGTGAATAGCCCTTATCGTATGATGTAATCGCTCAATCTCAACCTTTCTGAGGGTCTAATCCAAGAGATTTGTCACTATGCGAGTCATTTCTCTTCACAATTGTATTGTTGTCTCTCATGAACTGGAATGGAATCCCTTCACAAGTACATACACCTTGCACCATTCAATTGGGATTCGAAACCGGAAGAATTTCCTGAGTCATTCTCACTGAGGGAAAAGGGAGTATAGGGATGAGAAATGATTCACTTTCCTTGAGTGGATGGAATGACTGGATCGTCATTGTCGCAGACTTCGATGATGACAATGTCGAGTGAAGATGGAGAGGAGAAGAAGACTACGGTAAGAGGATGTTTGATTCCATTCTGGTATTCACCATGATCATACGCTGTTTCGAACAATGCTGATGCTCTGATAACTCGTGTTAAACTAATTACCGTTTATTGGAAATTCACTTCAGACAAACTGGAAGTCGATCGCCTTGGCCACATTCATCACTTTCCTTTGTTCTGTAGAGAACAATGTCATCGGAATGGGAGAATGGCCGTACATGACAAAGGCAAGAATATGAACTATTGGCCTTCTTACCGTACATCTACCGTACTCAGATGGATCCCCACGCGACCTCATCGTTCTTCGGATTCGTCACTTCAGTGTGCAGATTCGGACATGCGGTGAGTGGACTGAGAATCTCGATCTCGACAGACACTTTCTTGATTTCAAGATATAATTCGCGTAAAAGAGATCTGCAAATATTCAATTTCAGATATTCGCTGTATTCTTTGCCTTGATAGCTCACAAATGGCACGTTACAAAGTGAGAATTTTCTATATTTGTGTTGTTGCAAAGAGAGTGTAGATTGACCCTTGTCGCCTTCCAGAATTCCACTGCTCATTGGACGATTCTTGGCACTGTTCGGATGTCTTTTGTGAGTTACTTCGAGGAAGATTAAACGAATAAACGACATGCAGATATCTAATGATCGAGTACGTTCCACACGATAAACGATACGCCATGCTCTTCTGCTACTTCCTATTCGGCATCGGATTTAGTGAGTCAAACCCGACAAAAATACGCTGCACTCATTCCCTGTTCGAGTATGTTTCACAGCTATCATAGTTGCTAGAAGCGTTTAGTTGATCTTCTGGAAATGAAGGAAAGTGAAACAATGACCCTTTCAGGCACATCTCCTCTTCTTCGTAGTTATGTTGCAAGAATGAGTTCATCGAAGAGTCGAACTTCTGCCTATGCTCTCTTCAATGCAGCAACCATATTCAGTGTTATCCTTGGACCAAGTAAGCTTGCCAGTTACCTAGGGATTCGAAATCAGTAAAATTGTCGTCATTCTTCTCTGTCACGCTGTTTTATATCAGGGTGTGAGACAACGGCGCGGCTGAAAATAATGACAACAAATCTGCCAGCTTGGATTTACCCTAATGTTCTCTCCTCACAAACCACTTTTACTGAGGAGAAAGACCAACTTTTCATTCAGTGGCCCAACTATCCTTCTCTGGCATCGCTTATCCAGGATTCGAGATCGCACACGGAATGAACTTTCACATCTATTCTGGTAAGGAGACACTACCCACTGAATTACGCTTGCGCATTCGCAAAGTGAGTCTGGGCTTCATTACCAGGGACTATCTATTGATGAAAAGATTACGGTATTGACTACGCCTAGAGTATCTAATCTGTCTTTCTTTGTTGCCTCTCATTCTCCCTGATCTCTCTCCTCTCAGCTCCCATCTGGATTGCCCTCATCACCAATATCATTGCCATCTTCGTTGTCTGGTTGGCCTTCGATGATCCTCCAACAGAGAAGAAGCTAAAGAAATGCAAGTTTTTCGTCCCTGCCATTGGCGTTCAAATATTTTCATAAATACGAGAATGAACCATAAAACCAATTGATTCGAACTCATAATTCCGTTTTTTTTATCTCCTGAAGGTTGAACTAGGCATTTGCGCTAAATTTTTCGACATGTTTTCTAACAGTCACGGAATTACTCAAGATTTTTTCAGCCCCCTCAGCGGACTCTTTCTCAATGGAGAAACTGAAGGCGCAGTGGCTGGCACTCAAAGTTAGTCGGGGGCTTGATGGTCATGGATTATCGATTGATTGAAGGAGTACGGTATTGATTGATTGATTGCAGTCAGCGCCCTTCAACTGGTCGCTCGTCTTTCTCGTTCTCTTCCAGAAGATGATCTCAACCATCACAATCTGCACTCTGCAAGCGTAAGTTGTACTGATAAACATGAGAAGTCTGGAAGTGGTAAGAATTGCGGAACTAAGTATTCTCTTTACAGTACCGCCTCTCCAATGATGATGTCAGTCTTCGCATTCACTGGTCCCACGACAGTTAAGATTATGGCAGTCAGTCAGGTAATAGAGGGACTTGCATGTTGTCTGTATTGAACGAGGGAAGCACATTGATGACACGGTGCATCGACCCTTTTATCTCCTTCGTGAAACATAACTGACCCTGAACCTAATCATTGCAGTTTTGCGTTGGAATTCTCGCCCTTGTGCTGTCTTGTCTCTTCGTCTTTGGCAAACTGGGAAAGAAGTGAGTCCATCACCGTCTTATATAGACCCTCGATACATCTGTTGATCGGATGAAAGACCTTTGCGCCGTAACGGTGAAGTGGTAATTTGAGCCGTGATAATATGTCCACCTCATCTTTATGGCGCGCTTCTCGTTCATGCCCCCTGTTGCTCACATATTCCGATTCGTGCATTATGTTCTAGGCCTATATTGCTCATCTCTTGATTATCTTTGTATCTATTGCTTCCCACAACTCATCTTCCAGAATCTCCTCTCGTGTTCTCTATTCCTTCTCCACTCTCATCATCGTCATCCTCTACATCACCAGTTATCCATGGCCGCCCGTCAGTCAACCCATGCTGCCATTCAATGGTCAGATTACTGTAACTTAAAGTATCCATTGTTTTGCTTCGAGCTACGGTAAGTACTGTAACATCAATTGTTTCAGTGACCACTCGCTCGGGCTGCAATCCCAATGAGTACAGTTGGTGTGAGACCGCGCAGGTGAGCTGCATGATGTCGCCCAGCCACTAACCATCACAAGTTGCAGGGCTGTTCCCCATGGGTGTGGCTTCCCATTCTCATTCTTGTTATGGGATTCGCTTTCCCTTCTGGAGCCATATCACTAGACACCATCTACTCCAGAGTTCTGGGAAACATTGATCAGGTATTAACTGTTGGATAGAAAACCGCAAATATGCGCTATGGGGCAATCGCGTGCTTATTTCCTAGACCATTTTGAACAAAGACATGATGGGGTATCTAAAAACAGCTCTGGTCTACTCTGTATTTGAAGGCTACCCATAAATCAGCGCCACTTCGGTGAACGAGGGTGGGTAACAATGCAAAGGGTGGGTAAGCACAGTAGTCAGCAGCAGGAAATGACTACACTATCACACACAACCCCACATTGACACGGTCATAAATAAACTATACACAGTGCAAGGAATACACAAGAATTGTGTGCCTGATTGGTATGAATGGAGAATATTGTAGTCAGTGGCCATTTGTCATTTGTTTACGGTCGACAAGTATACAGAAATACACACGGGGCACTCGAATTTGTGCGATTTTTTCCGTTTAGGGGAACAAACCCCGAAGCGAATAATACAACCAGTAACCATTGCTTGGAAACTTGAAAAATAAACCCAATTCATAAAGATAATACTTTAAAAATTCAGAGTTTGATGCAAGGTTTCGTCGTTGTTGCTGAAGACTTGGTACTTGTACTTGGCCCACTGTATGCGGCGTAAGTTGCACTTTGAAGTTTAGAATCTGATTTCTCATGCTTTCAGCAACATGTTCACGGCGTACGGAATGGGACCCCTATGGGCAGTTAACGGAGTCATTGTATCCTTCGGACTCATAGTTTGGTTCGCATCATGGAAGAAACTCAAGCCATACTGTTGATAGAGAATAACGCGATTGTCCGAATCTCCGCCAGTGACAACAATGAGATTCCTCATTTTAAGAGGTTTTTACTCCATATTAGAAAAATAGTTCCATTCAAAAGATTTCTCTCGTACGGGAAAGAAACATTAAAAAAACCATTGAGATCGCAGGTTAAAGGACCATATTAGCCTATTTATTATTGAAATTATAGGGGTAGCCGAACGAAACAGATCTATTCGCTCTTATTTGCCTTTGAAAGAAGAAATGAGTGCTAGTCTTTTCTTGTATTTCCTTTTTACAAAGCTCTGGTCAGTTGTAAATATTGCAATGTTGCTCAAGTTGTCAGGTAACATCTTCACGCTTAAAATCCCGAATTTTGATTCCTCACATTCTATGCATAACTAGTATTTTTCATTGTATATAGACTCATTTATCAGACTCGCATAAAATCTCTATAAACTGAGCACTCGGCGTCTATGGACAATTGTAAATGAGAAGGAGGAGACTCAATCAAGGCTCCTAGATAGAAGGGAGGACAATCTACCGTATCCCTCTGTCTCCTACAGTCTAGGCGAGTCCGGCCCTTGCCAGTGCAACGGCAGCCACCTCCTTCTTCTGTGTATGCTTCTCAATTGCCAGAGCCTTCGCCTGAAAAGATACATGATGATGAATCAAAAGAAAAGATTTAGTTGAATATACCTAATGTCCACACGGAATTCATAAACAACAGACAGATAGCATAATAGACGCACCTTCTTCTGCTGGTTCCACTTGAAGAGGAAGTAGATGCCAACGTACGAGGCAAGAGCGGCACGGCAGATGTTCGCCCTGTAATAGTATCAGAGGTAACTTCAACTATGAATAGACAACGCAGGAACGATGTGGAAATTCGCATACCTTCCGAAGTGCTCGTGGGGGTTGAGGTACGCTCTCTTCGTGTTGACAACAGACTCCCACATTCCCTTGACGGCGTCCATGGCGATTTGAAGAGGCTACTTAAAGAATTGGGTCTACTACTGTAATCCGAAACGTCAGGTAATCGAGAATTCAGATATGGAACGAGTCGTGAACTCGTGAGAATAAATCGCCAAGGAAAAGGCTAATGTGAACAGTAAATGAGCTTTACTCCATCTGTATATTGTGGATCACATATAGCAAAATTTTAGGTTATAATTGAGAGAAAAAATGTGGTCAAAATTAAAACGTGCCAAATCATCTACTGGAGTAAGGACAATAATACGAACGAATCACCAATAGTGGGAGGAAATTAATAATCACAAATGGTCGCTCGAATTCAAACAGTGCAAACGGGTCAAGTATAGGAGATGTGTGTAAAATGGCTCAAGAGAAAGGCCGTGAATAGATAAATACACAGATTCTGTGTCTACTATGCTTCTGCAAATATGAATAAGAATGGGGATGGAGTATCTAAATAATATTAAAAACATATAAAAGTGCCAGATCTAATAAGACAAATGACAACCTACTACTCACACTAAGCGCGAGGAACTACATTGAGCGCACAAGGTGAGGAGTTCGTTGTGACAAGCCTATTGTGACGAGAATAAGGGAACGAATCTCTATCATTTGCAGTCCAGTGCATCTTTTCGTCAATCGGCGAGGGCAATAAACAAATTGGTCTCTCTCTATTCTAGGAACAAAACGAGATAAATAGGCACACGCGGGGCTGAATGATGCAATGCAAATGCATTAGAGAAAGGAGAATATAGCTCAAAATGGCAAAGAGTGGGTGCAGTACGGAAGGCATTTGGACGAATGACTATGCCTTAAAAATCAGAACAAAATGTCTTCTTCCAAATGCCAGCCAGTAAATTTAACAGAATGGTACAAGAAGTGCAAGGGAAAAGACAAGCGGCATCGAGCCCCGACCAGAAGAATGACTCGCATATCAATCATAGTGTTTCTGTCAATCAATATTACCTACAAATCTAATATGAAACCGGTGTTCTTTTTCATAACAGAAGAGGTTCAAAAGGGAAGAGTAAAAGAAATAAGACTTTAAAATGAGAAGAGTCTTTCCCTGGATAACTAGGCGATCGCGCATACCCATACAGTGAAAGTAAAATCGTATGCACATAATAGGAGAGGGCTAGTCTCAAGGGAATGGAATACGGTAGGTTATGCAGACTGAAGAGAGTTGGCCAGACGAGCAGCTTCATGTGCACCACCGTGTGAGAGAAGACGAAGCCAGTCAGCGAGGTCACAAATCTGAAATATATTGTTTTATTATTATGTTTTCGAAATAAACACTGTTTACACTGAAACAATATTTTTTCAAGAGAAATATTGATTAATATCAGTCACTAAACATACCTGATCCTTGGACAGTCGACTCGCCGGTCTCCAGCTTGGGGAAGTCGGATCGAAGGAAGTCCAGTCGATGGTGGACGGACCTAAAATGACAGACCATTGCATCGGAAAGACCACAAACGAGGATGGCCAAATTTAGGAACGTGGAGAAGATAGCTGATGACTTACAACGAAGGAAGGCGAAAAGGTCCGAGGAGGAATGGGCCTTGTTCCTTGCGCACGCATACAGGTAGCACACAAGAAGATCTCTGGCCACCTGAAGAAAATATGTTAGCACATTCCATGTCCGCATTAGTAGGACAAACAAAAATTTTGATCAAACTGAAATAAATCCGTATTCCAGCCCCCACATACCGTATTCTTGTCCTCCAGATCCTTCTTTAGCGTCGTGGTGTCGATATGTTTGCTCGCCTCCACTAGTTGATCCCTTGTCCACGAATCGAACATATCCACAAGAACGGGGACCAGTTCTTCCTGCAACAACAGTTAAATTTCAGCATTCACTTCAATCACAGTCTGTTATGCAAAAGAGAACGAGCGAGACAAGAGATAATTTTTTGTATCACTTGAGAGATTGATAAAGGGCACTAAGAAATGGGAAATTGATCTGACCTGAAGAGATACCAACTGCTCCCTGGGCACTCTCGTGGGTGCTCCTGCACGATGGGCGCCCTCGAAGAGACGCTGCACTACACGAGCCTGAACAACGGGGTTATTGTAACCCCGAACTATACCACCAACCTGATACGGCTGTGGAGAAGTACGAAAGATCTCCGCCAGCAGTCTACGGCCCTTAGCGATCTGCACATATTTTTATGAATGAACAATAGTCAACGGACAATCAGACCTGTAGCATCTTTGGGACCATATTCGTGTTGAGCAGACCTTGCATCACCTTTTCCATTTTTTCTGTGATCTCAGCCTCACTGAATGATGCAATATGATAGAGTAGTATTGTTGAATGACATACCTAGTGGGAGTCGGATGCCTCCTTCTGTCCTCACACTGCAGAAGCATCACCGATGCATTTTCAATTCCGAGAAGGAGAGTCCTGCAGGGAAATACTACAGTAATAACCTCAATCATGCTCCTCACCTGTACTTCTTCTGATTCGCCAATGGCTTCTTTCCTTCGTCATCTCCATTATCAGAGTGGGCGGACACATCGATCAGATGCCTGCAACATCACATATCAATGTTATCTCGCTTGAGCTTCTATTACCTCGGGTTTGTAGTCGTGCTGGCGACAGGCTTTCCGAGACTGCCATTGAACTTGGGCGCTGTGTAGTTACGATGCACGAGGTCCTTCTGCTTCTAAAGAAAACGAGATTGCTGAGTCAGTTCAGTGACAAGCTAGAGCAAGAACCAAAAAAATGAAATCACCTTGTCCCTCTTGTTATCGTCTCCTGAACCCAGTCCGTTGCCGTTCTGGCCCTCCATCTGCTTCTGATGCCACATCTGTAAGACAATCATTACAATTAAAACGAGTTCCGTGTATGAGAGGGGGTGGCACAGTAGTCAGATCTAAATGAAAAAAATTCTGTGAGCTCCCCTGGGGTGGGATACACTTCAGCCGCGATTTCAAAATTGTATTGTTTGAATTAGCCGATTTATGA
>JACMIF010000212.1:16738-31265 GCA_014805445.1 Diplogasteroides magnus | reverse complement strand
TCATAAATCGGCTAATTCAAACAATACAATTTTGAAATCGCGGCTGAAGTGTATCCCACCCCAGGGGAGCTCACAGAATTTTTTTCATTTAGATCTGACAACTGTGCCACCCCCTTGGTCGGCTATTACCGCTCTTATGCGGAACTTGTTTTAACCTCCCAACCAAGACCAATAAAAGAGTTGAGCACAAGAATTGATATGTTACCGTGTAGTAGTAGTCGTCAATGAATGGCTGGTTGTTCCCCATTGACTGCAGAAGTTGGATCTTGATCAGCCACTCGCGTTCCTTCTTCGACATGAAACCCGCATAAGGATCGAAGGCGAAGTCCTCAATCGTCTTTCCAGTAGGGAATCCTGAACACAAATTCCCCATTGAGACTGAATAGCTCTGTTGTCTCTACTCACCAGGAGGCTTTCTCAGTCCCATCGAAGTCGATGGCCTACTTCTCCATTGCTCACTAAACGGGGTGGGACCACGCTGCAAATACAACTTCAGGTTGGATCAATAATAGATGCATACAGATAGATTCATCATGGGAGATCCGAATCCTGGTCGTGCACCGAACATCGGTCCATTTGGAAGACCTGGTGGCATGGGAGGGACTGAAGAGGCCGGTTGATATCTGTCTAAGTGCCAACAGTAAAGGACTTACACATAGGTCCCGGAGGTGGAGGTCCCATTGTCTTGACCATCTCAATGAGCACAGGAGGAACGGGTGGGATGCCAGGAGGAAGCACGCGGAGCTGAAATACCACCCATTATCTCATTAAAAAATATTGACGAATCAAAAATAAGTAGGTAACTTACTCGACCAGAAAGCAGTTCCATCCACACGGGGATGAAACGATGGAACGGCGGTGGAATAGCAGTGACCCAAGGAGGAAGAGGACGAGGGCCCATTCCTGATAGGGATATCACGGTAATTTTAATCATAACAAAAACCACCATACCTGGAGGAGCATCAGGTCTTCCATGTGGAGGTGGAGGAGGTCCCATTGGAGGAGGAGGACCGTTCATTTGGTGTTGAGGTCCACCATACGGCTGTTGATGTTGCTGAAATGATAATAATATGAAGGTAGCAATTTCATCGTGTAAAGTATTTAAGCTGTCACTTGTATTCACCTGGTTGCCATATGAATGGGGTGGTGGTGCCTGCTGTACTCCTTGGGTACTCTGAGCACGGGCCTGGGACTGGAACATGGCAGCGAGCATGGGAGGGATGGTCTTGGCCTGCTTCTCCTTCTGTCTGAACACTCACATTGTCAACATTTATGCAGATAGACAATAGCACAGAAGCCATCTCTATATGATGGGATAAAAACTCACATTCTTGACTCTTCTATAAGTTTCAACTCCAGATCTGCGGCGGTGAGTGCTTCAGGAGGTCGAGGGGCCTCGGGTATCGAACTGAAACAAAGATACATTCTGGTGGCTCCATGATGAAGCGAGCATTACCTGGGTAAAGGCGGACGCAGCTTAGATGCTTGTACATCGGCCGGTCGCAGAGGAGACACGTTGCTAATAGCGGACGTCTTCTGCTCTCGGCCAAAGATCATCTCCGACATCTGTTGCTGCCTCGCCTGAAAGAAGATAGTTGAATTTTGGGACATTATTGAATTGACGTAAATATAAGAGAAACACTTACTGCCTGCGCCTTCTCCATATAGTCCATGAACACATCAGAGTCATCCACATCCTTCCCCACTGGCTTCGATCCCAATGGACCTCCTAATCCTACGGCAGGACTGGACCAGATGTTGAAGAGACCATTTGTTCCCGTATCCCAAGGGTTCTCCTTCGATGTTGTCTGCAAATATAGAGCGAGCTGGTGGTAATATGAATAACCAAGGGATCTAAAAGGATGAATTTACACAAGAAGTTCAACAAAAATAGTGTACTCACGAAGCTGTCTTCGAATCCAAAAGTGGGCAGTGGAAGATTAGAAGCATCGGGAGCGTCAGTAGATCGGCCTGGAGTAGTCCAAAGATCTCCGAATGGTCTCTCCAAACTGAGTGCGGTGGTCTTAACAAAGGACGATTTTTTCAGATCTTGGAACGGTGTGGAGAAGATAGAAAAAAAGATGAAATATGTACCTGATCGGCATAATTGGCGAGATCTGGATTCTCGAAGTTTCCGATGTCATCACCGAACGTCACTTCATTATTGACATCGTACTCCTCCTTCCCATTCAGATCATCGTCGTCATCTGGAAGCTCCCCTCCGAACTCAAAGTCCTCCATGTCATCCATTGTAGATCAGTTGAGCATTGGACTCTAAAATCTGAAACTGTAGCAGAAAATAACTTATTTCAAAGGAAATCGACCAGAACTGAAGTTGACTGTTCGTTCGGTCAATGTTCAAACAGAACAGAGTTAGAATAGCGCACGGGGTACATTCCTACATCAACAAAACTTATTTAATCAGCAAAACAATTAAGAAAAACCAAAAAATGCAGTTTGTGACGTACATTTTCCCCATCAAAATTTTTCTACGAATAATCGTGTTTTCCGTGTGAGAGTTCATGGAGTAAGACTCAATGTAATGTTCTTTTTTGACCTGGTCTTTAAGTTTCTGTGTGTTTCAAAAGTTTTGTTCTTCATTGCGTTTAGGCAAGGTCATTTAGTACCTACTTGCCTATACGATTCCTCATCATAGCGTCCTTGCGTAGTCCATGTTGTATTTGCTTCGTTAGTGCTACCCGTGCAATTGCTTCAATGATGTTATAATAGCTATTATAATAGTTGATTGATTGAAGTGTTTTGCTGATCATTCCCTTTAATATCGAGAATTAGACGTCATAAAGTATTTTCGTGAGCTTTTAAGCGTTTGATGAGAGAACAACAGCCATTACATATCGATAGGCGGGATTGTATTAATAGGGGGTTTCTCTTATCTCATTCTCCTTGCTAGTCACATGCATTGACTACATTGTCTTGAATCACAAACTCTTTCCATCAAGTCTTTCCTTTGGCAGAAGTTTGGGGCTTGAAGTGCTTTTCGTGGGTATTTGTTCTTCTTGGCTGTCTCCTTTCACAGCTCCACTCTATCATGCCCTAATCTCGGCCTGCTCCTGCCCCCATAACAATGACGCCATTTCAGGAACTACTTATTGAGTTTCGCAAACTGGAAGATGGTCGTCATATCCAACAACGGTGTGTACTTTTCTGTCATTGTTTGCTCAAAACGTTACTGATATGACAAAGTGACTGATAATTGAGTTTCCAAACTTTTTGTTGCCCGTTGTATTTGATTTTGATCAACAATGATTGATCTTATTCTTTTAGAATAAAAACCCTCAAGATTTAGTTTTCCTTTTGAAACTTAGATTGAGGAAGCATACTTGTAAGAGATTCATGTTATGCGTTTCGGTAGATGAACGTGTACAACGATTACTTTTGCAGACCCCGCCAGTTCATCTGATCGATCCCATCCGAAGTCCCATCAAGCATCGGTGCCCAAAGTGACATTCAACAGCACAGCTCGTGGTGGTCTACCGGGAGGAGACTATTCGATGGCCTGTGAACCGTCGACCTCGGGTGAATCAGCCACTGCACGTCCTAGTCAGTGGTTACGTGTTGTGTTAGTACAGATTGACATGCCTATCCCTCAATTCTCAATGATCACAATAAGTGCATGTCAATGTCGAACTGTCATTGTCAATGTGTACACCTTGAAGATCTCTTCATTCCAGATAAGCTGGCCATCATGCCTGCACCAGAGAATGAAGCAGAGAACGACAACAATTTGACTCCCAAGGACGAAAATGGACATCGATATGTCGGACTCGTCAATCAAGTTCGTGTACTCAGATCATTATTCTGTATTCTTTAAAAATAGACAATCTGCGCAGTTCCACTTCAGTTATTTTCATGCAGGATACATAGATATTGATTCGTTATTTGCTTTGCAAAGAGTGGATTCTATAGAGCTGACCTTCAGGCGATGACCTGCTATCTCAACTCGCTGCTGCAGACACTCTACATGACCCCCGAGTTCAGAAACGCCATTTACGAGTGAGTTCTCCCCCATTCCCCCGCATGTTACCGTAACCCCTCCATTCCAGGTGGGAGTACACGAGAGCAGGCGGCAACGACGAGAAGTCGATTCCCTGCCAACTGCAGAAGTTGTTCCTGCTCCTTCAGACGAGCGACGCCGATTCACTTGAGACCAAGGAACTGACGAATGCATTTGGATGGAGTAGCAATGAAGGTACGAATTGGATCCTATTGTTTAACAGTTATGATTTCTATAGTAATGACTTCCGAGAGAGATGGGTATAATGATATTAATCTTATATTCATTGCAGCCTACGACCAGCACGATGTCCAGGAACTGTGCAGACTCATGTTCGACGCACTTGAGGTTAGATTGTGGTATTGTGATGGTAACGAAGAGATGCTTTGAGATGCGTTGGAAAGGAACGAGACACGAGAAGCTGGTGGAACAACTCTACAGGTACTGTCACTCTTGTATTGCATACTCATTGTCATTGTCTATGTGTCACAAACATGTCTCTCAGCGAGTCATCTGGTTGACTTATCAATTGTTTCAGAGGGACGATGGAAGACTTTGTGAAGTGTCTGACATGTGGTCGTGAGTCCGTGAAGCCTGATGTCTTCCTTGACCTTCCCCTTGCTGTCAGACCATTCGGAGCCACAGAGGCATTCAAGAGTGTTGTCAGTTATTACATCTTTTAATTAATTTTATTTTTTATACTGAATAATTCTCGATATGTGCGTTAGACAGAGATTCAGCATGGTTTATTTAGTCGTTTTCTCATGAATGTTTATGGTCTCATAAAAAACTCATTTTGGAGCATAAGTGATGTCTATGGGCGGGGGAATGGGTGTACCCTCATCATTATTTTCCTTCTTCCAATCCCTCCCCCTTTCGGTCATTTTTGTCATTCTTTTAGCCTAGCGAAATGACGAATGAAGGATGGGAAGGAACAATACATCACGCATTAGGGACTAGTAAATGAGTGAGAGGAAGAGACCATTTTAGGGTAAAAGAGGACGAGTTGAGTAGAGAGACAGAGATGAAGAGACATTCCCTTGTCTTCCAACCTCAAACACCAATCTCAAGAGGGGGCTTAGTACATCCCCCCAAGGGAAAGGAAAGATTCATTCTCATGGGAGAGGAAATGAGTTGCTCTTATCGCGCAATATGAAAGACCTCAAGGGAATGGCAAGGCACTGGGGGGATCGGGTTGGAACAATTAGAAATGATTTTGAAAAATAAAATCAATCATGTGTGATTTTGTGAAGCCATGACATTTGTACTGTTTTTATCAGATTTACATTTAGATGCATCTTTTAGCTTACATAAGAGAATATGAGTAGTTTGTTGTGTTTAGGAGGAGGCACTGGGTGCATTTGTCGGTCACGAACTTATGGATGGAGCCAATCAGTACAGTTGTGACAATTGTAAGAGCAAACAGGATGCACATAAGGTGAGATGAGAATTTAAGTTATCTTATTCCAGTAGTATCTGTTATTTGCTTTGGACAGAGTAATCACGTTCTAATCTAAAAATTGTCCTCAGGGTCTGCGCATCACAGGCTTCCCGTATCTGCTGACGATACAACTGAAAAGATTCGACTTCGACTACACGACCTTCAATAGAATCAAGCTGAATGACAGGTTTATTTTCTGTTGTTGTGCGTGGGTCATAGATGGAAGGATATGATCATTTTTGTGAAGTCTCAGTAGCAATTGTAGCGTAATTAAACTGACTAATTGCAGTATATCCAATGATGAGTGCTTGAATGTATGTATATTCAGAGTATCGTTCCCTGATCTTCTGGACCTCAATCAGTTTGTGTACAAGAAGGAACAGGAAGATGAAGAAGTTGAACAGGAGGGAAACATTAAGTGAGTACATAAGACATCTTATATTTTGAATTGAGGATGGAGTGAATAGAGATAATGGTTGTATTATTGCAGGAAGGAGGACACAACATGTGGAGAGCCGACTCGTGAGTTCATTCAGGGTACATTGGGAGTAGTTGAGATGTTTCAGCGAAGAAGGTACGAGTGGGAAGGGAATTGGATGAGGACAAGGCATCACAACTATTGGAGAAGGTAAACCGAACAAATCGTATTAATTAGTTGAGCTGTTCGAAGGCTTTGTTTATATAACTACTCAACCATGACCATTCGGTTGAGTGATATTCACTCTGTTTTTTAAATAACCGTTAAACCATCAATATTGATCGTTGTAGGGTGCATACGTCTACGAACTCTTTTCTGTGATGGTGCACCAAGGAAATGCTGCAGGAGGACACTACTTCGCGTACATTAAGTGAGTCGAACAAAGGAGTTGAAATGGGATTACGGTATTCGTTGCAGGAACCTGGATCAGGGAAAGTGGTACTGCTTCAACGATACTCGAGTAGAGATCGCAACACCTGATGTGAGTTAGTTACACATGTATGATATACATGGTTCGTAAATGACCAATTGTTACTCTGGAAAAATACATCGTGGATGTGATTGTGAGATCTGCGACTACTGAACATCGCGCGGGTATCTTTTTTTTTCCCTAAAGCCATGCACAGATGGTTGCAAATGGTGTGTGTTGCAGGAAGTAGAGAAGAGCTTCGGAGGGACATATGGAGGATGGACGAATAGCAACACGAATGCATACATGCTCATGTACAGACAGGTTGGCTATCGTTTTCCCTGATCAGTCCCTGATTTTCCCTCACTTTTGCATCATTGATATTTATATGAAGGAATTATTTGCAGGTGCGAAAGGACGCTAACAAGAACTTCCTTCGAACTCTCACCCTGCCAGCACACATAACGAATCTAAAGAGCAAGTCAGTCAATACTTCTGCCCTTTATCGAAGATTCGAGAATCAATGAAACGTGGACCTATTTAGGTGGAAGAAGATGGAGGAAGAGAAGGAAGCAAAGAGGAAATACGAGGAGACACTGGTCAAGGTATTTCAGTTCGTTCTTTCTTTGGGATATAACGATATTTCATCGTTCGAGTTCGCATACCGTTACATGAATAATTTCAGTGTCACATGAAAGCGAATGGCCCCAAACTGCCCAGTGATGCAACGGCAGACCATTTCAGCGTCAGCTTTTCATTCTTCCCCTATTGTTTTGAACTTTGATAGAAGGTTTTCGGATTGAAATACTTTCTGGTACAGTAGATTCATACTTATTTTTAGTATTCGCTCCCTCGAGAGAAGACCATTGATGATCTCTACGCTGCAGCATTCAAGTATTTTGTCGAGGTGATTATTTCATTCTTTATCAACTGGACTGACCAAATAAACATTATGCATGATTGCCTCTAGATTACTAAAGTGTAGATGAATCATGTATGATGAGGATATTC
Source organism: Diplogasteroides magnus (assembly GCA_014805445.1). NCBI lineage: Eukaryota > Metazoa > Nematoda > Chromadorea > Rhabditida > Diplogasteroididae > Diplogasteroides > Diplogasteroides magnus. Next base: position 23,911 of record JACMIF010000212.1, on the reverse strand, counting down.
CATTCTCAGTTCCTCCCCCTTTCATCATTGTTGTTTCAGTCATTCAACAAGGTCGGTGCCTCCCCTCCCACCAGGAAGAACAGTCGACTTGTACACTGTAATTCACAAGGAATCATGGTTGAGGCATTCACATCTCCTGCTGATATGACAAAGGTGAGTGTCTATCAATGAATACATTTGTGATTGAGAAGAATCTGTGGAAGATGATTGTTATTGGTGTTGTTTACAGCGCAAACTGTCGTCTCTCCTTCCCTCAAACCTTCAACCTCCTCAATTGCAACTCAAGGAGTTGTACTTCTTCTTTGATATGAAGGACCCGAAGGCCGTGCAGTTTACAACCGTCGAGAGAGGAGCGACTATCTCTGCAGAGGTACCATAGACACATTTTGATGAAAGGAATGGGTCAATTGTAGTGGTTTGACAGTGATTGATGTATGCGGCATGCAGTATACCTTCAATTGACAATAAATGCCATTTAGATCTTCCTCGTGAATGTGCAGACAAAGAAGATTCTGCCCCCATTCGTGTTTCCCATTCCACATTCATACACGGTGAGGAATGATCTCCAAGTTATTCACTCATTGTTCTCTTCAGGTTGAGAGGACGAAGGCAGTAATAGGAGCTGCAATGGGAGAGAGGGACTATCCTGGATACAGGGTCATCTTGGAGAGAGCCACGAGCGAGAAGTTGGATGTACTCGATAACAACCAAATGACGTTTGCCGAACTTACTAGTGAGTGTCTTCTTTGATCTTTGTCCATAAACCTGATGATGCTTTTGATAGATTAATCACGCGACAGATAACATTTTTCATATAACAATTCTTTATTCATTGGAAGTTACACAAATATCTCGTAATTCCCGAAAACAGAGAAATTGAATGACCAACATTTTGAAATGAGATTGGAAAGTCAAGTTTACAGATGTGCAGCCGACTCAACAATGTAAACTGTACGTGGATGCGGGATTCCCAGGAGCTGAAGTGATTAGGGACAGGTGAGGGAGAGTGACAGTGACAGTTTCTCATGTATGACAATGACACAAGAGACAGGCGAACTAGGGCGATAGAGAGAGAAAGTAGACCATATATGTTTGCACAATATCAGTTGTATGGTTTCAGAATCTCTCCACTGTTGAAGTCGTTGATGTTCCAAGCGATCGACAGGAACAAGTACGACTTCCAAATCAGAATCATCGTCCCCACTAAAGGTTCGCGTTTTAAAGTATAATCTTCTTTCGATGACAATGTCAGTTGAAAAGGGATTGGGTAGTAATAAGCAGAGTTGAAGGGGAAGACGCGGAAAAGGGAACGAATTTCATAAATTCTAACCTCCCCCCGAGCGGTTGTATATTGAAGTGAGAGACAACCGCCCCGACGAGATTGGGGAGGTTGAATTAAATTTAGAATTTTCGAAAATATATTCCCTAACATGAAATTGCAGATGAACTGGAAGAACATGTGGCTGATGCACAAAGCAGAGCAGAAGAAGTTGATATGGAAAGTGTGAAAGAAGAAGGAAGAATGGAGGAAGGAGGAATGTCTCCACTACAACAATCTACTGCTACTACATCATCTGATGTGAGTATATTAACGAGTTCAACACAGTCAAAGACATGAAAGACGTTTTTTTCTTTTCAATCTTCTATGAAGCATAAATTATGCTCAAAAATATTCTTCCTCTGTAAATTGAGGTTACGAACATGGTGAATCGTTTCCTCACATGCTAGTCAAAGGGTGTCGTCGGTTAATGATGTAGTATCATTGCAATGACCCTTTCTTGAATCATGAAATCATCAGCCTGTAATGATTGGTATACTTTTCCAGTTGCTGCCATCGGACGATGTGATGTCCTCAGTGTCGTCCACTCATTCTGATGATCTGGATGCCATTGCAATGAGTAGTGGAAGTATGACAAACAACACTCCACAAGGGGTCAGTTGGATCATTTGTCAATAGAAGGGGAACAACCTACTTAGAAACACTTCTCTTCTAGTCGTTCTCAAGACTAATAGACTCTTTCAGTTGTCTCCTGCAGTCTCTGAGAATGGAGAGGCGAGCGAGTTCGAACACTCTCAATTGGTCGAAAAGGTACATTTTCTTATTCCCCGTCTTTCATCACCACCCAGTGTATTCATGCAACTCCTTTCGTTGAAATGTGTTGTTATCGGCTGCTTGTAATTATTTGGAAACTGAATCTTCAAAGATGTGATCAATCAATTATAGATGGCCTCTCTACAAGAGTCCTCTCCTCCTCCTCCTCCTCCTCCTCCCTCTTATGCTGCTGCAGCTGGTGGATACTCTGGCAGTAGTTCTGCTGCCACTTCTGGAGCCGCCACTCTCGTTCCAGACTCGAACAGCACCAGGCCACTCTCTGCTAATGGTGAGAAGGAACTGCGTGATGGTTTGGGGTTACGGTAGCATACTTTCCAGGCGAGAGTCTTCCCGACTACGATGTCAATGTGTTGAGTGAGGAGAACAATCGTGAGTTGCTGAACTTTGACCGAAACACAGAGTCTTGATGCTAATGAATACTTCTTTATTGCATGTTCATATACAATGAATTTTAGACATTGTTTTTATTACAAATCTCTATAAACGTTTACAAATTTCTGCTAGGACTGTATTCTACTTGTTTTCTTCAATAGTATTTCTTGCAGATCTCGTTCTCAATGTCGATTCTCGCTCTCCCGTTGGAACTCTCAAGGGTTGGCTGGCCGAAAGGTGGCATTTTATAAAAATTTGCTCTTTTTAATCATGATTCATTTAAGGTACAACATTGACGTGGCCACTTTCGGATTCAATGTTTGTTATGGAGAGGACGAGAAGGTCAATTATGAGAGTGGTGCAAAGGATGAGGAGACACTCTACAATGCATACAGGACTGTTAAGAAGGTCAGTTGACAGCTTAAACTTTCTTTATAATAATGATATTATTATAATTATAATTTGAATTGATGCTTGAATAAGTTCTTGAAGACGAGGCTATTTTCAGTTGGTGATGAAGTTGCGACCAGCACTGAGAGAGGACGAGAAGATGATCAAAGTATACAGATTTGAACAGGAGGAACTGGATGTGAGTGGGGGGGGAGAGCTCTTGATTTGTTCTTTATACTTCCTAAAGTACTTTCTCGAACGAATGTTGCTGTTTCAGCGTGACAAGTGGCGTCTCCTCTTCGAAGTTGCCAGCAGCAAGGTTGGGGATACTGTATCGATGACTTATTGATTGGTTCTTCTCCCAGGAGTCGCGTATCGAGGACATCCGGACGAAGTGTATTCGACTCTTCAAGGACAAGTATCAGGAGAACCTCAAACCGGAGCAGTGGGTGCTTTTGGTTGATATTTCATTGGACTACAGTACCCTGAGAACGATGTCTGGATCGTGTTGTTAGGATGGTTTTCATTGTAGATTACACTTCCGTTGTCTGAAAACGAAGAAGGTAGAGCTTGGACTGGATGAGAGACTGGGAGAGAGGGGAATGAACTGGCACGAGAGTCTATATGTACATGTTATTCCAGGTGAGACCAATCATTTCCTTCATGAACTGACCATGTACTGAATAGAAGTGAGTAAGAAGTGATTATGTTGTAGAGGAGCGTCTGGCACAAGCTGCGGGTGGCAAACAGGCCATCTTCATTCGACGATTCCGACCGAGTTCTGTAGAGGTGAGTGAGGGCAGAGAACATGACACGCTGCAACGACTTTTGAAAATTAGTTGGGATAGGCTTTTGTAGTACATGGTCAACTATCCAGTGATACAGTATACGTATAATCAACGAGATGATGAATGAATAGTTAGTAAGCAGTTACTGTAATTGGATTACTGTAGGTGGATGCAGTGGACTACGTCTTTGTGGATCCCTCCAAGAACATGGAAGAGCAGGCAGAGGAGATGAGGTACGGTATAATTTGGATATGTATAGTACAGTATTACAGTCGCGTAATATATTTAATGAATTGGAAAAACTGTTTTACGTCTCGTTTTATGGATGATCAGAATGTAATTGGTCTTGTTCAGATGTGCAGTAGCGGCAGTGAGTCACATTCCCCCTGACTGGATACAATTCGCTGATGTGAGTCCCTTTCCCCCATTAATCCTTCCTATTCTTCTCTCTATCAATCAATATTTGTCACTTTCTTTCCACTTGTATGTATTTGATTTGTTGAATGGAGTAATCGAAGGGGAAATGAGTGTCTTTTCTATCTTCATTTTCTTCCAGGGCACGGATTGGGAACGATGGCCATTCGTGAAGCAGCGTATGGATCTACTGGAGACTATCCAATGGACTGACTACTATCTGAGGGGATTCGATCCTATCACTAAGAGAGTAGGACATCGCGTTCTATACTACAGGTGTGTAATACTTTGACCGTTCTACTTATTGTGAATATTATTGATTGATTGCCTGCTGATTTCGTGTTTTTAGCGAAAATCTAAATAGGAAACCCATTGCAGAGAAAAGGGTGAGGAGCCAAAGAAGTTGACTGAAGAAGAGAAAAAGGCTATCAGAATAAAGGTGAGGAATACTGTAGATGGCTATGGATTACCGTATTTGCTCCCTTTAGGACCGGTGTCAGAACGAGACGACAAGAAGGAAGGAGCGCGCCCTTCGCATTCAGATGCACAGTGTTTCAGAGTCGTAATCATCACATTTTTGTTCTCCCTACAGTACTTTTTCTCCCGATTTCCCGCCAAGACACGGTCTGAATATGCACCATCCCGGTTACGAGTTTCCCCTTTCCCTTGATTGTCCCGTTGTATCTTTCGCGCGCTCATTTTTGTTCTGTAAGCTGTAATTGGAAGCTATCTACAGGTAGTTGAATGTTGAGAGAGAGAAAGAGAGTCATTTCAATACTCTACCGTATCCGCGCATCCTTTTCGTCTACCGTATCGTTAGTGCTCCAGCATATTCTTTTTAGTAATTAACCCAATAACTCGGTGCCTTTTCTTGTTACGATTGGACGCAGACCTGTATTTCTCTCGTTTTGAGTAATAGTAATTTAGTATGAGTTGCACAGAGTTGTGATATTATCTTGTTTCACTCTTAATTCCCACCTTCAAATGATACTTGCTCTTTTTCCTGTTCCTTGTAGGAATATCCATTGTCAAATTACTCGTTTTGCTTTTCTGCCCAGTAGAGACAATCCGATTTTGCGGTCAGTTTGTATTGTAGCGATTTTGATCGGTACGTTTGGTGATAGCCAAAAGTAATCTGAATAGTGACATCGAGAAGATTTTTTTTCCTTTCTTTCGATTTTATCAAAATTCGCCACAGTAATTCAATTTTACCTGTTTTCGTGGTCCTTGTTGCTATGTGATTTGCTTCCGATTTTCGATTTTGTGTTGTCTGAGAGCCCACAGAGTATCTAACAGATAAATGCATTGATTGGACGATACATTGTTTTAACTACTGCCAAGTGTTGATGGCTACACAATTACCTAACAGTTGATCTTGCCATAGTGGCTTTCTTAATGTTAGGTAATACTCTCCAGTTACATTTCGTTAATGATTTCGTACCTAAATGACTTCTGAAACTGTTGTCGTTGATCAACATTTGCCTTATGAAATATCATTCTGTCGATTGCCATCTTCAAGAGAATACAGTAATTCTTTAGAATGTCTCGTGTGACTCGTTCCACGAAGAAAGTCCCTGTTGTGAGGGAAGAAAAGGATACTGTAGGATCGAAGGGGAAGGATACGGTAGGAAGGAAGGTAGCCATGAAGTTGAAGGAAGTCAAGGAGGAGGAGAAGGAAGGGGATGAGCAAGGTGAAATTCCCTCAATCATTTGAGTCCACATCCATATTCTTCAGAAATTATGCCTATTTCGTCCTCAAGGAAACAAACAGCGAAGAAGGAAAATGGAGCTCCGGCAACGAAGAAAGTGAAGAAGGAGGAGATGGAAGAAGAGGAAGAAGAAGGTACTGTAATGATTTTAACCTCGGAAAATATTCGATATTTCAGAAAACGAATCCACTCAATCTGCAAGCAAGTCAGTTAAGAAGGAACCAGAAGCATCAGTGAAGAAAGAGAAGTCCAAGGTATGCGTTCATGATCTTCTGTAATTGAGAAGTCAGGAATAGCCAGAGAGACTGCAGATGTGTGAATCATTTCCTGTTTGTTCATCTTTCATTTCAGGGTGTGATGGGAGGAGAAAAAGAAGAGGAGAAGGTTCTTCGTCTCTCCATTGGAGCTGCTGTACTCAAGGCGTCTCAAGGAAGCAGAAAGATGCTGGGATTCCATGCCAGTGCTGCAGGTATTGTGCGTTTTTGCTTTCGTCAAGGGGTGTAAATTGGTCATCGATAGCTTAGTACAGTCCCATTTGTTTGGTCCCACTTGATTGTTACAGTATACCCACTGATTAATTGCTACAGTATCTCTCCATTGGTTGCCTGATTGAGGATCCGTGCATCGTTCCATCCACGACGCCCGTTCCCTTGGTTGTCGTTCATTCGCCCTTTTCGTACGCAATCAGAGAAGATGGGATGCGAAGCCAATGGGAGAAGATGTAGTGGAGAAATGGAAGGAGACAATAGAGGTGAGGGGAAGGGAGAAGGGGAATATCATGTGGTTGTACCTCTATTGTATAACTTATAGAAAACAATTGGATATGAGATGAACTACATTTCACCTGTTCACTATTAGATGAGTCAATTCGATTGACAATCTCTGATAACTGTTGATAATACATGTTATGTGAACTTATTCTCAGGAGACGGGATTTCCACTGGATATGATCCTTCCTCATGGATCGTATCTCGTCAATCCAGGATCGCCAGATGAGGAGAAGCTGAAGAAGAGCAGGTATTCTATTATATTATGTATTGGAACGATTGATTGTGATCTCAGTTATCTGATCGTTTTCAAAGTTTACTTTTCCATATTAGATGGAATATAATGTTTTGCATTCAGAGAGCATATGTTGGACGAGTGTGTGCGTGCAGAGAGATTGGGTATCCGAATGTTCAACTTCCATCCAGGTACAATAGATTATCCCTTCTAGGGGTGATCACTCTGACATGTTCTTATTCACGAGACAACAATAGATTATCCCTTCTAGGGGTGATCACTCTGACATGTTCTTATTCACGAGACAACAATAGATTATCCCTTCTAGGGGTGATCACTCTGACATCTTATTATTCACGAGACAAAAATAAAATGTAACAGGATT
>JACMIF010000212.1:0-16638 GCA_014805445.1 Diplogasteroides magnus | reverse complement strand
ACAACAATAGATTATCCCTTCTAGGGGTGATCACTCTGACATCTTCTTATTCACGAGACAACAATAGATTATCCCTTCTAGGGGTGATCACTCTGACATGTTCTTATTCACGAGACAACAATAGATTATCCCTTCTAGGGGTGATCACTCTGACATCTTCTTATTCACGAGACAACAATAGAATGTAACACGAGATGACACGATGTTGGAGTTTTTATGTTTCATGACAACTTCAATAGGGCTTACTGGTTTTACAACATTAATTCCACGGTCTCCCTAATGATTTAGATTCTGACAATGAGTAGGCATGTTGTGCACCATGACTCCTTGGAAGAACCCACACTTCTGTTAAGGCTCCTCAACGGGTGCGTGCAGTCAGGAAGAGTGCATCTCTACAGTGGCAGCCAGTATGGACTATATTCTGGAGAGGACGGAGAGGATTGTACTGGGTGAGAGGGGATACTGTAGCTATCATAATCAAGATATGATTGTTCTAGTGAATCAAATTTCGGTTTCTGTAGTCGCTTTTGTTAACAGAGATCTTGTGCAAAGGATTCTATGGAGGTCCACTCTTGCAGAAGATCTCTGTTAAATTGTCCTGGACTTCAATGTAAATTGGTATCACTTTGAGTGGTGGAGACAATGGCGAGGCAAGGCCACACAGTGGGAGGATCATTCGAAGAGGTAAGAGAGGACTGATTGAAAGGGGAAAGTGTACTTGATATGACTATCTGCATTCACTCAAATGGAACAACTGGATAAGAGAATGAATGAATGCACCCGTTTCTCTCATTATTTCTATTGAACTTGAATGAGATTGTGACGATTGAGATCAAGAAGTAATCGGAAAGGAAAAGAGGTTGCAAAAAAGAGCAAATAACTGATTACGGTATTTGCATGCCAGTCTCTAATTACAATACTCCTTAAGTTAAGATTTTCTGGCATACGGCTTGTAGTACTGTAGTCAGCAGTGCGTTGATCAGTTGTCTTCTTTGCAGATTCGTTCCATTCTGGATGCAATAAAAGGCGATCAATCGAGGATTGGAGTGTGCATTGATACATGTCACATCTTTGCTGCAGGTACACATTATTATGAAAGAAAGTCAATTATCCCGCTCATACAGCGGTTAGTTGTGATTAAGGATTACAGAATAATATCAACTGTCTTTTCAGGCTACGACATTCGCACTCGGGAGACGTACGACAAGACGATGGAGGTGCGAATAGGCATAACTTCGATTTGTGATATCTTATTCTTTAGGAATTCGATCGCATCGTCGGATTCTCTCGGCTGAAGGCATTTCATCTCAATGATTCCATGTGTAAGTGACTATGGAATGAGATGACAACGAAGATGAGTGGAAATTTGAGAATCGAGTCATTGCTATTATACATGTACTCATCACGTAGGCAATCTCGTTTACCTTTTTCATTGGGCCGGTCAGACATTTTCCTGTGAATTTTCCACCCGTGTAGTCCTCTTCCACCCGTGTAGTCCTCTTCCACTCACTCTAGACTACAGTAGACACTTGTCTATGATTCAAGTGAGATTACTGTATTCAGCTCCTCTCGGTAGTCATCTCGACAGACATGAACGTATTGGAAAGGGAAAGATTGGAAAGGACGCATTCAGATTTATCATGAACGATGACAGGTACGGTAGTCTTTGTACTTTATTGTAATGTGAATGCACGGTAGTCGCTCTTGGTTACGGTAGCGAACTGCATTATCGTTCAAATCATGTGATGATCGTGTCAGGGAAAGGGAAAGAATGTCGGGGAAATGAAGATGATCGAGAGATGAAGTACATGCATAATGTTGCAGATTGGACAACATTCCACTCGTTTTGGAGACTCCTGAAGGAGACTACCCGAATGAAATGATACTGTTGTACAATATGGAAGAGAAGAAGGAGAAGAAGGAAGTGAAGAAAGAAGAGGAAAGAGATAAGCCGAAAGGGAGAAAGAAGTGAGAGAGATCTGTGGTGTGTTTCTATGTTCATTCACTCTCTAAACCCATTGTTTACTCTCACTCTCACTAATTGTCTGAAGTTTCAAGTTCTACTTATCATGTATCATTCAAAACTGAATAAAGGAAGTTTTTGATCTCCATATGAAGTCAGTGAATTACCGTACTCATGGGGAGGAGAAATAGAACATTCGAAATAACTGGAACGGTACTGACTAGTGTTGAAGATAGAAATGAATGTGATGAAGCCTTCATCTTCGGAATGGAAGGCCTTCATCATGAAGGCCTTCCATTCCGAATGGAAGTCTTTCATACTTTAGAGACAATAATGAATGATAGAGGAGTGTAGAGCATGAGTGTTCAATATCAAACCCTACTGGAAATGATTGCATCCTAACCGTCGACCGTAGATCTGTTCATAGACGAATCTAAATGGGGGAATCTATACAGATCTACGGTCTTCGGTGGGGATTGAGATTGTAAAGAAAGAAGTGTTGGCTGCAAAAGAGACGATGGGATATGCTGATGGTACAGGGAATGACCATTGTCTATTACAGCCAATTATCCAAAGGGGCAAATGACAATCATTTTTACGAATGATCTGCTAAAGCTTTGAAGCGAAGATCAAGCAGCTACTCTACACACAGAAACACACATGCTTTTAAAATGTAGAATTTCGGCTCAAGCGGATAATATCTGCACCTGAGAGGCAGATTGTATCAGTTGGAGTAAAATTTGCTGAAAAAGTAGATATTTTCTATGTGTATGAATGAGGAATTCCTCGGCAGATCATTCACCGTCATTAGGTCACAGTTCGACTTGGGGACGCTCTTCACCGAGTGCCATTTCTATTGGTCGCATGCGTGCTTGTCATTGTTGTGTTTCCTCGTTGTAACCACTTTCTGTTCCCATTCGATTGTCTATATTTGGCTCCTTCCGGTCAATTCTTCTCATTTCTCGTCTATTCCCTCTCTATTCTCTCAATCGAACTGTCGATGAACGTTCACATGATCGACAAAAGATTGGATGATAGTCAATTGAGATGAGAAGACATGAAGGAGAAATAGGGAAGATAAATGACCGAGTCGAACCGGGTATTTAAGTGAACCACACCATTCACTTAGACAAGAAAGAGACGCATTCTCTCTACACACTACAATGCAGCGCCAATTATCCATTGCGGTTGTTCTCTGCGTTTCATTTGGTAGGTTCACACTTCATTAATGTACTGTTAACATTTGGTTGGTTTCAGCTCTATGCGATGCTGGACCTCTGACAAAGCTCTACCAGAAACTGGAACATAAGAAGGAACAACTTCTTCAGGACAGACTCAATGCACTCATTTCATCAAGTGTACCTCAAGTAAGTGGTTGATTGGGTGATAGAAAATATCGCTGTGGATTTTTGCGCCATAACCGTGTATAATCGCACCATGAAAACAACGAGAACCATGGCACTACTGGCGCAAATCTCCATGGCGCTCTTTTTTCAACTCGTTTCATTCTTCCTCGAAGGAATTAAGTCATTGTATAGTTGGCTCAACTTCGTCTTTACAGGGAATTGTGGCCGGTAATCCGAAAATCGCCGAGTACGAGACTTTCAAGCAAAACGCCAATGCGAATTTCATTCACGATGGAAAAGGAAGAATCCACTTCAGGCAATTCAGAAGATTCAATCTTAACACAGTGAGTTACCTTTTATTACAATGAGAATGATTCGTTATCTTTGTAAAGAGAGTACTGAATATCCCTTATTGCAGGTGATGCAACATCAATTCTAAATAGTCTTCTTCTGCCTCTTCCAAACCGTCGAGTGTCTGTCGATGTTGTTTCATACGCGTACAACCTTTGTGCTATTCCCATATTCTTCCATCATGACATGTTAGAATTGTAGTCCTAAAAATATCAGCTTTGCAACCTTTACGCTCCCCGCTATTAAACTCATTGCTTTGTGATTACGGGTTGAATACGTGTTCCAGAGCAATTGTTTCTAGGAACCAAATGTGTTTTGTCTCCTCTTGGCAATTGAACATAAAGCAATTCATTGAACGCGCAGTCATCAATCAGTAGTGGACTCTGCAAATAGTTGCTACATGACATAAATGGCCAAACTATTCTCTCCTCTTTCCATTCTCCTATTCCTGTCCCTTCCTTCCCTTCTTCTTCTTCATTATCGTGTACGTCTCGGATTTATGGAGGGACTCGGCCCTTCTCCTCCTCTGACTCCTCTACCCCATATCTAACCTCTTTCCTCATAAACTCTCCTCTAAACTCGCCCCTCCGAAACCGCTCATTTGGAAGCCCTGGTGGCAAGTGTATCTCCACTCACAAAAGTGCCTCATTCCAAGTACCCCCGTTTACTGCCCGAAGGCAGGAGTTTACCCTAACGATGAATGCTCATATTGAAGTACTCTACGAGAGCTCATTGGGCAAATTGTATCAAAATGGGTCCCTTATCTAAATCGGTAGCGAAATGCATTTATCGTTCATCAATCTAAAATAGAGACAATAGCTCCGCGGAAGGTAGACGAATTATGAAAAAATCGATTTAGAAACAGTAATAATGAGTAATTGGCATTCATCCTCACAATTACGGGCTTATTGTTCGTGTATAATTCTTTCATTACGACAACTGTGCACAATGTTCGCTGATTGAAAAACCGTTCGGATTAGTGCGTTATTCTTTGATCTTGTGACGTATCAAATCACACTGAAGGAGAAGTTGGCGGCTCTTTCGTTCGTTCTTCACTCAATTTGTGGGAACTGATCACTGATACGTGTCACAATGATCTCCATCACCTTTCAGTCTAAAAATAACGAGAACTGTTAATTGGAGAAGATCTAACGTGTTGTAGCTGAGATATGAAATTTGAAAGTGTTCGTGGGCGGGTGAATTACGGGAGAGCCATGACCATTTGCGCCGTAATGGTGACAGATGCGCCATTTTTAATGTCCATTTCACCATTATGGCGCAAATATCCATGACACAGTTGCCCTTGACCCTCGTGCACACTGGGACTGTGATCTCTTTCCAGCTTATCCATCCATTCACAGATCCTCGTGTACTTCTTTCTCAGCTCCATTTCTCTCCTTCTGCTCACACCTCCTCCTCTCCTTCCTTTCCTCTTCTTCAACACGTGTCCTTCACTCAGAATGCCCTCGTATGCTATTCCACTTGAGGTTTTCTTCTCCTTTTCTGACTTACTTTTGAATTCTACCTAAATCACTCAACTACTTCAACTTCTTCATTGTAATTCATCGCTTCGCGATCTTTTTGCCCAATCCTTTTGAGTGGGATTTGATCTCTCGATACATTATGCCGGTAGGTCCGTGGCGTCAGAGTGCAGACTAGGCATGCACTCTTTCTTCTTTTCCCTTCCAAGTTAGGAGAGCACTCTCCAATTTCCGCCCAACCAACCACAACTGCTATGATGAGAAGAGAGTCTTTTCCTTCTGCTTTTTGATCCCCCATTATACTTTGAATAGGTCCTTCGATGCCATTATGATAGAGGGAGAGTGAATGTCTAGTACGAACTCCATAAACTTCCTCTAGGATTCTTCTCTCATAACAAAGAGTTCCTCCCTTCTTGGCGTCTCTTTTCATGCGCGGATGAATCCAATTTCATCTTCCCGTAGGAGCAGCTGTGCACATTCATTCACAATTGGTCATTCACTGACCATTACTTCATCTCATTCAGTCGTACTTCTTGAAATGCTTGATCAGTCAGCCCTGGTGACTTCACAAAATGACACTTTAAACTATCAATTTCTCATTTGGCCAGGGGCCTCGATTATATTATTACGGTTTCTAAATAGGTAGTAAAGTGCATTTCGCACTCGTAAAATTTCCGCGAAGCGATTGTCTATCGAACGTTGAGACAACCGCTCCGAATGGAACAGGCAAATGAAAAATGGATTTTCCTCTGATTCAGAATCCCTATCCTCAACCATAATACTGGTTCCTGCATCTTCTCTCGTGCCTCGTATCCTGAATGACCCTTTGACGGGCATTGTTTCGTCGGGTGACCATGTGTCTCTTCCCCTTTATTCTCTCCTCTCCTAAACGGTGACTACTGGAGGAGGCCCCTCATTCCCCATGAATTCGCTTTCCATTCACTGTCGTTTCTCTTCGCCCTTGTCACTCCTTCTTCAGATCACACCAGTACCCGAACTTGTGCCCCTACTTCGACCTAGGGTGGGTGGCAGAGGAAACTTATCTGACCGATCTTGCTAGAAGAGATAAGTAGTAGGGTGTCGCATTTGGGCATTTATTGACAGTCGGCCATATCTAGTGGTCTAAGAGTAAGTTTAAGATGGAGTTAGATGACTGTTAGGTCAATGTATGTCAATAAATATCTAAATGCCACACCCTAATAAATAGGAATGAGAGTGCGATCATTCCTAGCTCTTCGATGAGTTAGGAAATCCTGTCTCTCTTTCACTAGAGCGGTCGGACATTTTCCTATGAATTGCTCATGTATTCCTCATCCATCCACCCTACACCGACCTCTTCTTCCGTAACATCTTCTCCTCTCACAAGTGCCTATTCCTTTCTTAGAGCAAGGATTTCATTTCGTAGTAACGTCTTCTTTCTTCCTTCGTTCATTTCCACTCTTTTTCATCCACTTCACTGCTTTCTTCCTTCTTCTTCTTCTTCTTCTGTCGTCGTGCCAATTTCGCCATAACAACTAACTGTGTGAGCCCCCTCCTCACTTTCCACCATTCATTTCTGTTGACTGAGAGCCTAATTCCAGCCTAAGATACCGGGCATTCACACAATTTACGACTGTAAAAGGCCAGGCGGCTGCGGTTGTTTTGACTGAGGCAAATGGTTTGTTTTATAGGCGATGAAGAAGAAACGATATAATGTAATGGAGACTACACTCTCTCGCCCTTCCTGTCTGATTAGATTTGTTCTTCTCCACGCTTCGTACGCAAGAAAATGCGCGGGTAAACGACCGGACCAAGGAGTCTTTAACCCGTTTACTCGGTTAGCCCCATGGAGGTCCCTCAGGGATTTCATGTCACTCTCTGGGTTACCCTGTTTAATTATCCACTGCCTTCTTGTTAGAGATTGACAGAGGGATTAACGCTATGCTCTTTATTTCTTCACCAGAAATTTTGCGGTTGGATGTACGGATTCTACATAGGTAAATGTAAATGTAAATGTGTCGTCATTCTTCTCAGCTGCGTTGACGTCTCGCAACCAGATAGGCAACCGCGTTGTGGAGACGAACGACGAAAAATTTGCCGATTTAGAACCCCTGTTTGAAGGAGATCGACGCCCTCTCCCGATTTCACCTGTATTGTCTTATAATATCCTTCTTCAAATGAAAGATCTTCCGTTAGTTGCGCCCTCCCTCCATATTCCCATGGTGTCTTTTCAAGAGAGAGAGAGACCCATAATATCGTCTCTCAGCTCTCAAGGTGCTCATTAATTATCGACATCCTTCCCCTTTCCATGGGCAGAGAGTGAAGGAGAAAAGTGATCGAGGACTTCATTCGAATGAAAAGACTCTCACATTCATTCAATTAGTTATTCAAAGCCATTTCAAGTCTCCACAAGAATCTCCTTCTCATACTTTCCCCATCTTCATTAGGGTAGTGATATATACTCTAGCAACATGATCCTCTCCCTACTTCTTCTGTATACTCTCAACATCTCATAAGGGAGTGTATGTCCCCCCTCGTCACTGTCCCTCAACCCCTCTTCAACCCCTTCAAAGTGTTACTTGTGATATGTTCCTCCCATGGGGACGATTGTGAACAGACAGAGAAGGCTTGAATTACTTTGCTTCTCTTTTCTCTTCTTCTTCTTCCTTCCAATCTCAGTGTGCTTTGTCACACGCAGTTATTTGTCTTGTGTCCCCCTACCAGATAGATCTCTTTCCCTTTGCGACTGACGCCTCCATTCACATTTTGCTTTCCTTTACTTTAGCCCTGACGTGTTCTTTTTACGGTCCACGCGAAGTTTATCTACGACGCTGAAGTCATAATTGTTAGATCCCGCTGGTGACGTCGGGTGAGATCGTCGGGTCGTCGCGGCCTTCAGCAGGGAGTTCAGTGAGAAGGAGCGATGCTGCTATGCGACCCGCGGCCTCCTCTGCAGCCGTTGTAGTGCTGCTGATCATACTCGTTGGAGGAACAGAGTCGACGTTCGCTGCATTCGAATTGGACGAGTCCGTCAACACTGTAGGCTTTATCTCTTACTCAAAATCTCTTCTAATAAACAGCAAAGTCATATTTCCAGGTGGAATGTCTCGAATGTGTGCAAACGTGGCCACCAGCAGCAGGTACTGTAAAATTTGGCATCCATGAAGAATGGCATCATCTCAGGATACTCGACAGCTCCGAAATGCTCGCATCCGAGAACATGCAGGGCGAATGCCTGCTTCATGCGTCAGTTGTTTGGAACCGTTAGATTTGAGAAAGTGAAAGTATTCAGGACAATGCAAGCACTGTCCAGTCTATCAATACATGATGGGTTGTGTTCAGCTGTCTCGATGGCAAATGGACGATTTGAAATTTGCCAAGAGGTTCCATTTTTGTATTAGATAGTAGTATAAAATGGTTATTCTATGCAAGTAAAACGTTTTTTTATTCACTATATCGATGTATCTACAAATAATAAATAAAAATTGAGAAGCGCGGACCTTCGTTACAGTCGCATTGGGGCGACGTTATTGTGCGAGGACACATTCAATCAGACGACTTGTGTATGCAACAGGTACTCTTCTCGGTACTCATTTAGGGTTTCTAAAACGGTAGTAAAGTGCATTCATCTGATCCACTAGGAGTTGTTGTCCATCGAACGTAGAGATTACTGCTTCGCGGAGATTAGACGAATGAGAAATGCACATTGTTAAACCAATCAACTGTTGGATGAGTACTAAAAACCCTAGTACTCATCCAGCAATTGATTTAGTAAAGAACACAACAAAACCTTCCAGACGCGACAAGTGCAACAACTTGCATCTTCATCTTCCATACACAACATACACGGAAGGACTCTTCACTGGCATCGTCAACTTTGATGCTGTAATCACCGACCTCGACCCGAGGTTAGGTTTTATTATTATTATTATTCGATATAACAATTGCATTCTGTGGTGATTGAATATTGCGACTAAAATAAAAAAAAATGCAAAGACAGTGCACCCTTTATTCCCCTTTCTTCCCCATTTCATTTCCCCTATCGAAATCTTGGTATTCTCCTTGCTGTCACATCATCATTTGATGCAGATAAATTAAATTAATGATTTTTTAGCTGTAATAATATTTTTTTAAAGCTACGGCGCACTGATTCACGGGAGCGGTCGCATTTTCGGCTACGCTTCTTCATACACGGGATTTCAATCGGGTTCAAGTCTTCTCATAACCTCCGCCGTTCTTCTCTTCCATGTTATCCGATAAATTTCGACGATTCAAGACATAATTTATGTATGACTACTATCCAAATTTGTACACATCACATAGTGTGAAAGTGATAAATAGCGTCTATTTCGTGACAGAATTGCAGTGTGAAGCTGAGAGAGAATATCCGTGACGAATGCGTAGTAGAAATAAAAAGACAGAATGAGGAATTTGTATTTCTCACTTCTGAACTATGGAATTCTTTTGGTTTCTATGATTGGAGACATTCACTCGAGTACAAAAGTCGTGACTATAATCTGACATGGCTTTTTGAACATAAATAACTTGGATAAGACATTTGCGGAATCTAAAGCTCGTTGAGAAACACTATGAAAACAGCAGAGGGGGATATGAGGCAGAGGGAGCGATGGAAGAAACATTATTGAAGAAGTTGGAACCCGTGGAAAGTATCGTATTCTATTGGAACATGTAGAATGGGAGGATTACATAAGAAGAATCAAAAGGAATGCAAGAATGGAAGATAACGGATCGATTGTGAACGTGATGGAAGAATTGGCTGATTCAATTGATTGTCGTGAAGACTGTAATGGTCTGGCTGATGATCCACGAGTACTGCTACTGCCCGTTGATGAACCGATTTCTACACCAGTCGAGACCTGAAAAAGCGAGTATTCGACTATAAAGAGTAGGCAGATTATGGCTGGCAGAATGACTATTTTCTATGATAAGATTCACAGTTCCAATAATATGACGGAAACTTTATGAATATAGGAACTGTGAAACATAATATATTTGTGTGAACTGTCATCAGTCACCTCAACTTCTTCAATGGATCCTTGTCCTATTGATTTCTTGTGCTGAAGAACCACGAGATTTCCACCTTCTTCCGACGTCATTCTATAATTTCAAACATGACGATTTCTCTAATATGTTTCAAGTGTTGGTTCCTACCTCTCATCAATGACCACTGCTCTTTCTGTGGCCGTCGTTGGAATTGTCGTTGTAGTCGTCGTTCTCGTTGTAGTGGAAGTTGTTGTAGGCACTGTAGCTGTACTCGTAGTGGTAGATGGAGTTGTCGTTGTTGTCGTTGGCTCTTCTGTTGAAGTTTCTTTCACCTGAATTATTTTCAGCTGTTTTGAAATAAAGTAGCTTTTGAATATAAATGTGGAAGTTCATTATTCAGTGAATATTATTATATTCATATTATTATATTATATAATATTCACTAGCTCAAATTAGATCCTCGATCGCACCTGGAACTCGGCAGTCTTCACCATCACAATGTTGCTGTCATCGTTGTCCTCTTCTACTTCATTCGGGTCGTCAGTGGGAAGAATCCTTGCTCTATAGACAGCAGATAGTTCCTCAGATGGCATATCTGTAGTTGTAGAGACTGGAATGAGACGAGGCCCGGCAGGATGAACGACATGACTGAAAGATGTGGTTGTTTTGTTTTTCATATTAACGGCTATCGTCAGTCTTGCCCGGCTCGAAGGACCGCCGGCACGGCGTAATAGCCAATTGTTTGATTAGGTAGTAATACTCATATAATAAATATTTTTATACAACAAACTGTGTTTGTCTAGCAAAACGTCGCATTTTCTTTAATCATGATGATAGAGACTGACTGGTTTGGTAGAGGTTTGATGAGAACGGAGGACTTGACTTCGATGAGGCCTTCCTCATCATCGTTGGGTCGAAAGGGACCAGAAGGCGGTCTCTTCGTCGATGTCGTTGGTGTAGGAGTCAATGAAAGTGGTGGGAGAGTAGCCTCGGTCTTAAAGTTTCATCATGTGTTACAAGGCCATTATTGGAATAGGTCATTCGACTGCTTTGTGTGGTGACAGTGCATACTTTCTATTGCTCATGGTTTGATTATTTATGGGACATGTTTCACAGATCGTATATCTTCAAATTATGGTAACATTGAAGCATAACCATAATATTGTCAAACTGCCAACTATAATACCTTCTCCTCATCATCTTCATCCACAGCAGTTGACAGTAGTGATCCTCCACTGTTTTCTCCTCCTCGATTGCGAACAACGGCAAAGGATACGGACCGGTCCGTGGATAATTCGAAGGTTGGTTCTGCTGTTATGTAATATCTAAGTATTCAGCAAACGATATTTGTGGAATTTATGACGTAGGAATCGAAACAAAATTAACGACGTATTCACCTTTCGTAGTGACATCCATTCTGGCCTTGATTGCCGTCAGATCGTATCCTTCGAGTATTCCATCGGCCACGAAGTCATAGTCAGCAATGGGTGTCTTCGGACTATTGCATCCATCTCCCGTGTTACATGCACATACAGTCCTGTTACGGTGGGGCTCACTGAATATCGAATGTAGGGTTTCTAATTCGAAAGCAAAGTGCATTTTTCATTCGTCGGATACTCTTGGAGCGGTTGTCTCTACATTCGACAGACAACCCCCTCAGAGTGGAATAGATGAATGAGAAATGCACTTTACTATCGACCTGGAAACTCTAATCGCACTTTGTGTATCTTCATTCGATAGCACCTTCGTTCTTTGAGCGTGTGATTGCAATCAAGCAAATGATCACTCACCGATTGCAGTCCTTTCTCTTTGTTGTGAATTCTTCTTTGTCTGATTCATTCAGATTGATGCAACCGGCTGATAGTGTCCCATTGAAGTACGCATTGACAACTAGACAAAATATTGATTGAGATGGAACAGAAACCAATTCGTTGATATTACTTCAGAAAATCTGCGCATTTACACCAGAATGCATTATCGGCTTTTATTATCAGAACATTCGTGTTCAGAGTGGAGTAATCAGTTTTAATTCTATTATTCCAATGTTTTCCCATCTTCTCAATCCACCCCACTGTAGTGTCCTTCTCACATTCCGATCCCTTGCACATGGCGACCTCTCCATTTTTGTGCGGCAAAATCTCTTCTGTTCGCGAGGCTTATTCCCTCATTCCCTCTCTTTTCCTCACTCTTTCCATTGTCAACTCACAGAAATTGACACGAATTCTCGACCCTCACAGGTTTAAGCAGCCCCTAATTGCCGCACACTGTTCGGACTCTAGAGACAGGTGGGAAATCGGAGGTTCTGAGAGAAACGGAAATACGTCTTCCTCCCCCTCCTTCCGCTCTTGCGCCACACCTCTGACCCGCTTCGATTGTGTTTCAAGAGCGACAGTTGTGCTTCTCTCGTTCCTTTCCCTCTCATTGCTCATATTTGGCCGAATACAAGAGAGGAGATCGCATTCACATGAGAGGGTCAAGCGATTACATCTTCTACTTTTCCAAGCAACCATGAGAATCCCCGTTGTGGGGAATGAGAGTTACGGAAGATTACATAAGGGAAGGATGACGGGATGGCTGGTATGGTTGGGATGACCGAAGTGAAATGATAAAGGACGGGACATCTCGATGAATTGTCCCGACAAGATCTTCAAACTCGCCACTCTAGTGGGTAGCATGAGGGGCAGTTATGCGCGTTAGTGAGGGACAAACAATGGCAAAGTGATAGACATGCGAGACGTGTATCATGGAGGAAGTGATAGGCAAACATGAAGAAGAAGAAGAAGAAGTGACCAGTCGAGTGATGTCAGTAGTCTGTGCCAACAATACTAGTTAATTCTCATATCTTCCAAAACCACGGAGATTCTGTACTAATCACAGATCGTTCTTCTTTAATGATTATCAAAAACCTTCTGACCTATAAAGCATACATCTCCATCACAGTGATTGTTGCACTCTGTTGAATAAGGAGGATTTGGAGTGTACGGGCATTCAACGCATCTGCAAGTCATGGCTTTAGATTTTTTGAGATCATTATTAGAGACCGCGAATCCGCTCCCGTAGTACATTTTTTCTCTAATCCATTGTCGTGCGGTTGCCTCTCACTTATTTTTGACAATCGCTCAACAATGAATTAGAGGAAAAGATGCACTTCGAGAGCAGATTCACGGTCTCTAATCATTAGTCTATGGTTTCTGATCTCTTCTAGATAAGTCATCCTACCGTAATGCTTCTCCGTATGGTGTGTTGATATAGATGAGAAAGAGTGTGGGAAGACACAATGCGGAACGAGGATTCATGCGGGCATAGGCAGGTACTGCAACATGTATTACATGAGACCATTGACAATAGAATGACAGACTGGCGCCAGGAAATGAACAATGAACAATGAGTATCCATTGATCAAGGCACTGGAACGATGGAATGACCAGAGAAGAAGAATAAGTGAGTAAAAGCCATTCCTCTCTGGAGAAGAGGATGAGGCTAATAGCCTCCGGTAGGTATTACTCACTCACTCACAGTATACGCTCATCTCAACACAAAACTGGACAAATGGAGGATGTGAACTTGAGGAGATTCATTCCAAGGTTGAGAGGTTTAAAAGAGTAAATTGAGAAGAAGAAGAAGAACATTAAGAGGGCAGAAAGCGGATAGTCATGAGAAATAAGAGATCGAGGAATGAATGGAAGACAAATGCCAGGGACCAGAGATTCCTTCTTATGTCTTGTGGTTGAGAACAGAAGAAGTGAAAGAGAAGTTCATGATCGTCAGTGACCAGTCAGTGATATCGGTGGTGCTAGAATGAGTGTCTGACACTGTGTGGATAGTTGGTTGGTGGTATCTTTTCTGTTTTCCCAAGGGCTTGCCCCCCGTGGGGGAGGAGTGTCCAGAAGTCTCGTCGGATGAACATCTTCTGATCACACCTGATTGCTCAGAACAACCAGGAGGATCGTTTGTCATTGAGATTGTATGGGTGGTCAAGAAGTGTTCATAGTGACATATTGAGTGACGGGTTCAATTAAGAGAAACTGTCAATTGTCAGTCTGTCAATATGGGAAGAGACGAAGAGTGATGGATGAACGTTGCATATAAGGGGGCATTGGACGACAAAACACGGATTGTTGTGGCATTCGAAGGCCGAAATGAGAATAGAAGGAGGAGAAGAGAAGAGAGAAAAGGAGGCATGAAATGTGATAGTCACCTCCTCGGGACTAACTGAATGCCCGCCGTTGGAAGTAAATCCACTGGCTTCCGATTCCTCGGACAGGCTTTTGTTTTAGTGGCCAGTCATGGAAAGGGGTAGGAGGGGGAGGCGGTGGGGCGTGAAATCGGCTGAGTGGACACAGTGTATTATGACGGACTGTGGAGATGAATGCCGAAGCGGATAGAAGAGGGGATTGCGGCTGCAGGGTAGGGTTTCTAAATCGGTAGTAAAGTACATTTCTCATTCGTCTGATTCACTCGGTGCGGTTGTCTATCGAACGTAGAGACAACCACTCCGCGGAAATCAGGCGAATGAGAAATGCCCTTTACACCCGATATAGAAGTCCTCCCGCAGATATTTGTGAATGAATGCTCCTTGAGAGCCACACATTGTACTCTACTACATCCCTTACAAGGTTTCGCCTCCCTCTTCTCGGTGTGGCCCTCGAGAAAGGAAGGAAAAGAAGAAGAGACACAATCGGGAATGGAATGAATGGAGGGAAGTGTCCCTCTTGAAGAGTGGGCATCCAAAAAGTGAGATATACCAATACATAGTAAGAGAAAGAGAGTGTTTACGTCTTGTGAAATGAGGCATCTTGGCAACGGTCGAGAGATGGTGAGGTGGAAGGGAGGAATGAGCTCTAATCTCAGAAAGACGCCTTAGGGAACTCTCCACGTGATGGCATATCGAGGATGATCTTCTCTTTTCAAGGGATGCACACCAGATTAGACATGTCACTCTCTGTGATTGAGACACATGTAGAACTCGGATTCAGTGTACGAATCCTAAAAGGGTAGCGCATTCTTCATTCGCCAAATTTCCTTGGAGCGGTTGTCTTTACGTTCGAGGATATAAGCTCAGAGTGGATTAGATGAATGAGAAATGCACTTTGCTATCGTTTTAGAAACAGTAATTCAGTGAGAATGGAAGAGTTCAAGATTGAAGGAAAAAGTGAGCACAAACATCCAATTGAATGAAGCAATGCCTGGCCCGTCCGATTAAAAGGCTGTTCGGAAGGTTGGAAGGAAGGGGCGTTCTTTCTCCTAAGAAAGTCCACGAGGAAAAGAATGAGAGAAAGTCGAGTAAGCAGGTGAAGACTTGGAGTGTCATTATTGTTGGCTTAGCAGTGCATTTATGTGTGGGGGAGAGGGTATCTTCACAGATGTTTGGGTCAATCCTTGGTCGTCGTATTAGAGGAGAATAGAGGGAAGACAGATAGCAACTGATTGAATTCTCTTACCCCAAAGTGCGCAGAAGACACAGCTGGAGGGAATAGAGCAATGGCAAGAAGTGCAAGAATGAGGGGATGGACCTTTCTTGTGTGTCTCATTCCCTACTTTTTGTTGGACGACCAAAGCCCCGAGAATGAACCGTGAAACATCGGGGCACGAACGATGTTCTGTCTACATAAACAGATGAGGAACTGAGGAAGGGAAACTGAGGACTGAATGAGGCATTGAAAGG
This sequence comes from Diplogasteroides magnus, assembly GCA_014805445.1. NCBI lineage: Eukaryota > Metazoa > Nematoda > Chromadorea > Rhabditida > Diplogasteroididae > Diplogasteroides > Diplogasteroides magnus. Next base: position 849 of record JACMIF010000212.1, on the reverse strand, counting down.
GAAGCAAAGGACTCCATAACTCTCTTAGAGAAGAACGGGAGAAGTGTACCCTTGAGAGGAATCAAAAAAGGAATCATCCTTGTCTTATTCGACTCTTTGCACGAAAGACGCTGGGACTCAATGACCATTACCTATTGACTGTCTCCAATCCATCAACAACTGCTAAACGAATGCTCGCATTAGCGACAATGCTTATCCATCATCATTTGTGATCATGCTCTAGGAGAAAAAAGAGGCTAATACGAGGGAAAGAAGGGAGGATTGTGCCGTTGTTGGAAAGAGAAGGGATAGAAGTGTGAACCGATCCAATCCAAAGTGCACACAGGACGAGACAGAAACAACCAAAGAAAGAGTCGCTTCCCCTTCCAGACAACGGGAACATTCCTCAAGAAAATACACGGTATGAATTTCCTTCATTAACTACACAAGTCTGACACGTAGTGATAGTTGACAACATGACTTGCGGACAGTTGATGCGCACATACTTATTTTTCATACTCTGATGGCTCTGGAATTATTTTTGGCCAAGACGTTTTGTTGTAAATACTCTAAAAATGGTCATTGTTCTATTCAGTTGTTCATAAATACATTCGTGAGAAATGTTCTTCCTACAAACAGAACAATGCGATCCCCAAAGAATATCCAATACTATATCCAATAGGACCAATAGGACTTGAATCCTGCAGACTAACTTGCTCTTACGGATATCGTCTACACGTGTGGCTGATTTATTCGTTGTTTTACATTCACTAGTGATGGCTGATGGAATCCCTGCAGAATGAATCCCAAGCGACGCGAGTCTCATTTCATGTTTTCATGAATCCGAGCGGTCGTGCGCTCTCATTTTTC
>JACMIF010000211.1:22332-34775 GCA_014805445.1 Diplogasteroides magnus | reverse complement strand
ATAGACGATATTTGTTTTCTTTGAGGTGCTTCTACAACACCGTCGAACTGAAGGCCAAGAACTACTTCACTGGCTTCTAAACTTCATATTTATTCTCCCCCACAAATAATCCCAGAAAACATAAATTGTAGCTGATAAAACAATTTATTTTTCAGTGAATTTTATCTTGCGACACATGGTGAAACACGTCCTAATAATAAAATTCACGTCGTCTGCATCCCAGATTGTACGAATACACTCGTAGTTGATAAAGAAAATGATTCACTGCTCAAATAGCATAAAAGTACTGGAAAATAAATCACGTAAGGAAGACTTCTGTGGAGTAAAACCAGCTATTGGTCTGCACGTAATTCATTGTGAAGCGGGCCGCGATGGGAGTTAGAGTATTGAATAGATTTTCCTTTGTTAATTGAAAATGCAAGGAACTAAGTATATGATTTGTCGCAAGTAATTACAACCCAGTCTATCTCTATACCTAATTTTATGAATTTTTGTTACTCGTTCAGTAACTGTTGTGTTGAAATAGCCACGGATTTCATCAATTGAAGTGGCTAATCAATAATGGTAATCACATTTCTTTCTTGAGGAGCCGGGAGGAGACAGGACGCGCCTATTGGAGCGAGACTGCAGCAGAAACACGGAGGAGCTGGAAGTTCACTGCATAAGAAACTGGATGATCTGAAAAGGGAAATGGAGGAGGAGGAGAAAGTACAGGTGAGAGAGAGAGCAGGTCATGTACGGATCAAAGACAAGACCGCCATGGATATTTGCGCCATAATAATGAAGACAGTGATGGCGCATCAGTCCACTTCATAATAACGGCGCCAATGGCCATGGCGATTCGGCTCATCATGCACAGAATGGCTACTCACTGGGGATCGAATTCTGGAAAATAAGCGCAACATAGCTTTCTGCCCTCTCATTCCGATCGGTTGTCAATAATGATCGTGAGAGAATGCAGAGATGCTAAAGAGACACTATATATTCAAAAAGGGATCCGTACTTCTCCCCATAAGTGTCAATTGCTTTCCTTGGGTACCGACAAGGTTCGGACATTTGGAACAAGTTATTTTCAAAAAGTCAAGTGACCAGTGTGATCACTGATTTTTGTCAATGTTTTTGTTCCGTATGGGCATTGAGAAGGAAGTATTTGTGTGCAAGATCAGTTTTCATCGAAATCTGTGCAAAAAAGGGGACTCCATTAGGCAAATATCACCGTTTGTGCTAATCTAACATAATCTCATCGGGGATTATCCCCCAAGTAGTGGTAAGTGAAATACCAATGATGACTAGTCACAGCGCACTGCAGCTAATTGAATACCAAGAAACGTGTGAAAATAAAGACATTCTAATTGTCTTAGTATGCGAAGGATTTTCCGGATATGAATGAACATGTCAAGAGAGATTGCATTGTTGTTCAAAATTATCGTGTTGAATGGACTGACGGTGCTGACGGATGTAACTTTTTTTGGTAGTGGGCTTCGGATTATTCAGAATATTTACAGGAAAATTTTGATCGGATATAAAATGACGAATCTTCCTTTTGGGTTTTTCAAATCACACATTTTAACTCTAATATTGCAAATGCCATGGACTCGGAACTGAATAAGTCGATTGAACTTGTTGGATTTTTCAGGTTGTTCATCTGGGAGACGCGAGTATTGATGCGCCCTTCACCAGTACACAAGCATTCAGTCCAGTGAGTTATATGTTTCAAATTGATTAAAGGAGCCACAAAAGGAGATGCATTTGCATGCACTTTCGGGTTCACTTCTCTCCATTCCCCCCACTGCCCGCTGGTCACCACACTGCAGATGTTCAAGGTACTAGGCTTTCCAAAAGTGGTGATTTGGGATTTTTGGAGCTCGGTTCATTTACGTTTCACGAGTATTATTTATCATCTTGAAGAACCGTTGGAGTAATTCTTTAGATACTCCAAGTAACAAATATATATCACTTATTGGTTGGGGATGAGACGCAGGCTTGTGCACCAAGAAAAAAAGTTTCTTGGTTTCTTGGTTTGTTTTTTCTTGGGCCATTTTTTCCAAGAAAAAGCAAGAAAACCAAGAAAAATTCCTCTGCGTCAAAATTATAAAATATTGGGTTTTATTGACTTTGTTGACTATGTGTAAATCATCCATCAATTCAATATAGACTACAACTGCAAATACAACATGAAAAACAAAGGAAATATTTTTTTAATAATCGGCAAAATTCCATAATTTCTAGTGCTCGTACGATTTTGATGCCAGAATATCTAGTGTAAGACGCGATTTAAAGTTCAAAATTATCGACTATTCCCCCTCGCAATTTCTTGGTTTTTCTTGGTTTCTTGGTAAGATTTTCTTGGTTTTTGGTTCTTTGTAAAAAATACCAAGAAACCAAGAAATTTCTTGGTGCACCCATTACCCTCTAATGTTGCTGAGTTTGCACCTACATAAGATTACATGGAATGTAGAAGCTGATGATAATTAGACTAACACACAACGATGGACACGGAAACGTCATAGACATTTGCGCCGTAATGGTGAAGTGGACAAATGCGCCAATTTCTTCGTCATTATCGCGGCGCAAGTTTGCCCTTCACCATAATGGCGCAAATGTCCTCGACGTTCTTGTCTTTCACGCCTCCCATAGCAGCCCCTGAACACGTTGTCCCTTCAGCGTCTGATGGCCAACATCTTCAACGCGTACACACTGCTCACTGTGACTGGCTAATTCATCATCCACTTTGCGTGTTATCTGACTCTCGTGAGAGCAGCACATGAGGCCAATCCGAGGTGAGAACATAGTACAAATGGTATCCCCCTTGGTTGCCTCATCGACCCGCCCTTGGGTCCCAGAGTCTCACCCGCCGATCCCTTCTATTAATGTGACTTCACTTTAACTCACCAGCCCGGCTTCGACTCTCAATACTTTTTTGAACTACGGGTGAGAAGATAAGCCCTCATAAGCTTCACACCTCGGGAAGGTGAATATCATGTTTCTTCGACATACAAAGAAATTTATTCTAAATACGAATGATTGGAAAATTTGAGGTTACATTTGATCAATGGACAAAAATACAAATGTGAGGTGCAAAGAGATAGTATGAGTACTCATATAACGAACGCCGCATTGTATCTACCTGAAGCAGAAGAAGTAGATGTGTTTGTGTCAAAGGAATGATAGTCGCCAGTGGTTGATTGGCCGGTCTTCTGTCCGTGCAGCAATCCGTTGCTACTCCTTGTGTATCGAATGATACGGTGTCGAAGGGAGATGTCCACGGACTCTTCGCTCAGCTCGCTCGCATCCAAGCTCTCTACTCTCTGTGTAACACGTGAGGTAGAGGGAATATCGGGATGGGTTCCTTGTGATGAAGACGGAACATTAGGGTCTGACGTGCCATCATTTTCGATGACTATTCGAACTGAAGAAGGCGATATGGGTCGGACCCAGAGCTCTTGTAGTCGCTCAAAATGTAATGTTTGCTGGTCGACTTCAGGGAAGCTCAGTGGCTCCCCGCTTGCTGACATGACAACTGGAGTAGTGACTGGGAGGGCTACATCCACCTGAAGTAAACACTGAGAAATGACTCTGGATAAGTTAACAAACTGTTGCTCCGCATAGGAACTTCTTGAATCTCTTCTGGTATAACTTTCGAAGGTCCGCACGCATTGAGGGATGGAAGTAGAATTGGATGGCCATCGAGAATATTATCTTGAAGAAAGTAATGAGTACGTGTTATTCGTTGTAAACTGACTCTTGGATCGGTGATAACATAAGCCGCTGATTGGTATAGGTGATAGTGTTCTTCGCCGACATAAGTTACCAGCATGTAGAAAATGCTCGTTTGAATCGCCAAGAATATAGCCTTAAAGTGCACTCGGACTACTTGGATTAAGGACCACGCACCTGAACTGGAAGGTAGTATCGCAGGAAGCGCCAACTCCTTTTGGATTCGTTTATTTGAAATCTCGCACTGACGTTGTCGTCGAACAATCGATATTGAATCTCCATTTGTCTCTTGACGTAGCGCCGAGTTGCGAGGAAAAAGACTAATGTTCCCTAAAAGAACTTTCGGATGAGCTTGAGTGCTTGGCATTCGTTCAAACCAGCATCAGAGCCACAAAGTAGATCAACAGCACAGAGATGTATATTCGGACTTTTGAATAGCCGTCGCCTCCAACTTGTGTAGGATGTTGTTAGAGTAAGGGGCAGGGAACTTGCCAGTGTACATGAATCCCATAACAGCGCATACTAGTATGAACTGTGCAGCATGAATAAGTATGACAACGATTGACAGTCGGCTACTGTACACGTCGTACGTGCGGAATGTGACTAGAGCAATCACTCGTTCAACCACAAGATTGCCCATACACACGCCAGACATTCCCCAACCTTAACGACGGAGGTGTAACAATGTTGGGCCTGGGTACTCACCGATGCCCTTCACATAGTTACAGAACTTTGTGAGGTTGACCGTGTATTCACTCCCAGCAAGTTCTTGTATCCTTGAATACACCATTGCGAGGTCCGAAATGGTGCCAATGAACAGAATAAATCGTAAATTTATGTGAATGAGCTAAAAAAAGGCATTTATCGATTGAGAGCAATACGAGAGCACAGTACCCCACTCTGCTTTAAGACGTAGAAATACACGGTGCTGAGACCCGTTGCAGAAACGAGAATAATCCATTCTAACACACTCAAAACCGTAACAACGGAAAAGGAGTCCGAATCAGACATGGTGTAATCTTAGACAACGAATTTTCTCCCAGCGTCGAGCGAGATCAACAAACTACAGAAGCAATGCAAAAAGTATAAGAAAACGTGCCTATGGTAACAGACAGCGAGGATTATCTTCCTCGACATGCAACTGCCCCCTCGAATATACCGAGAAGCTCTAATCTCCAAAGCACTCCGCCACTAATCGCTAATCTCAACCCGAGCAAGTGAGCATATTGTGCAGTCAACTGTTACTTCGTTCCACTACAAATCATAACATGTACCTGTATCACAACAGGGTGAACGTAACATTTTATCCCCAGTCCAGCGCACTCAAATAACGAAAACAAAATGAAAAGAGGCTAAACAAATCTCACATTCGCTACTGCACCTCATTGTAAGGTAAGCTAACGCAAACCGCGCTTGGAAGTACCGCTATGGAACGAGTTGACTGCTCATGGAACCAAGAAGAATGAAGAGGCGTGAACGAAGCGGATGTTCACTAGTTTGGGGACCCATGCTACTGGCGGTCCTCGTTGGTATTAATTCCGCTTGGTCAGATTACTATCTGGTTGTTCGGATACTAATCCGAACGGTCGGAATGAAGAAGTGAAAATTTCTCACGTCTCCACTCATTTGTCACCGTTGGGCAGTGTTCAGACTGTAATAAAAAGCCGATCTCTGAAGAATGCGGTGAGGAAGGAATGGAAACTTCTTCGTTGGAACTGGGCGACCCGTTTCACTGGCCTTCATTCTTCTTGGTTCCGCGGAACTAATAATAAAAATCAGGATTCTCGTGAACGGTTCCATTTGTGCGACCCAATTTATAAGGGCCTTTACTTCATCACTCCACTCTTCTGTTCGCCCCACATCTGTTGGTATGTTTGGAAGTAGAGGTCTTTCTCATGATTCTGGGGAAATGACAATTGAACGCCAGTGGCCGATCGAACGGGAGTCGCACTTGAAATACCTTCCATCGGAGATGTCAATACCCGCCTACTGAAATGGACAGCATATTGTTGTGCTTGGAAATGTTCATCAAAAATATCACCTCCTCATGTGCAACAAGCGTATAAGAGACTGTTTTAGCGACGGATGAAAGAGCAAGGGAATCACCATCGCGCCAATGACCTTAAATCAGACATAATAATCACTGCTAAGGGATCGTTAGGACTTACCCGAGGAGTAACGCTTATGTAGATTATTTGCTGGCAAAGGAGATACTGTCGTGGATAGTCCTTAAGGATTTTCGAAAACAAAAAGACTCCAGTTGTCATATTCACAAGATAAGCAATGGCCTGGAACAATTTGGCGATTAAACGTTCTCTGGCTTTGTTACCACGTAAGGTGTCAAAATCCTGAGGAATCGCGAACATCGCAACGCTTCGACCATTTGGAATCGAACTCCAATAATGTTCTCGCTCCATTTGTAGCGCTGTTCCATTACTCGCCGCGCTCTCCGCTTGGTCAAGCATGGAAAGACGAATTGATACTGCAATTCAAGCATCTTTCCGCTATTTCTCCTTCAAAAGACTCACCATCAGTAAAGCAATTATGTATGCCAGCATTGTTTTAGTGAAATATATCTTGGTTACGATGCCTGATTGTGAGAAATAAAACCGATCTTTAACTATTTTGCCTCCGCAAACCTTTGATCATTAAAAAGGAAACAGTGGCTGATGTTATAAATTCCAATGCGCAGATAAGGATGACATGAGTGGGGCAGATATTGCTGTTCGCGTCATACTTTCGAAATGAGAGTAATGCATAAGTTCTCTCAATTTGCAAGTTCAGCAATGAGAAAAGAGCCATTTGCCAGCCTGTAAGCAAACTCAAGATAGTTGTTATTGCAAGTTAAAGAAGCCGTCTGGGGTTGCAATCCTGACTATGAGAGCATAACGTGGACCCCAAATTAAATCCCTTCTCTGTTTACGGTTTATTGGAGTGTACTTACATAGGCATTTCACGAAGATCTGCCAGTTCTGATCCACTAGTTCACCAGAAAAGTTCAAAATCTCTCCCATTCTATCGTACAGAAGAATGACGTCAAAGACAGTAAGCACAATGAGAACACAACGAAGATTGATATGCATTATCTGAGTATGCAACATTCTCGTCGTGAAACAGAATCTGAACATACCTTGCTCCTGAAAAGTATCTTTACGTACACGAATGCGATTAGTGTAGAGATAACTAGGAATATGCCTTCAACAATTCGAAGGGCTAGAATAGCTTCCCGGCAACAAGATACTCCATAGTTCCAACCATCGGTAGTCATCGGCACGAGTTCTGTCTGTAAACGCATGTCAATAATTCCACAGGAATAGGTTAGCGCGATTCACCATTATACATGGGCAGGATTCGTACCATTGAGGGGTCATATTAATGAACAAATTGCGGAGAATGACTACTGATCCATCTTCTAGCTAAAGGGGTCGCAGTGGTAACTGTAAACTAATTTCAGGACCGATGTCGTGGATCTCGAAGCGAAATTCACTCCGAACATGCTCAACACCACGGTAAGTGCGGGTCAATAAAAGTAAATGGCTGTGACATTAGCATCACCCAATTCGAAAATAGGCTTACATATGCGTTAGAAAGGCGGAACTTGTTATCCCATTCTCTATTATACCACAAAATGAGTAAAAGTATTGCACTCAATCTAATGGAGTGTGAGACTCGAGTGACAAACAACGAATTGATGCCGATTGTTACAGGTGTACATCATCTCGATGGCACTACAGGTCTGCACGTTCGCCGTCAACTACAGAGTGAGTATTATTGATTGTTTTACAGTATCCCAACATACAGTACGCCATACCAGTCACCACTTCAGATTAGCCGCGCGCAGTAGTACAAGTAATAATGGATACAGATAAAAGCTTTTACGGTGCAAATTGATGGGCATGAGCGTTTGGGAAAGTTTGTTAATTTTAAAGCTACTATGGAATGTGGGCTATTTTTTCCATAGTTTTTAAGTCTTGTTGAGAAGCAGACGGATTAACAATAAGCGCTTACCCTTTTCAATGAGATGTATGTGCGTTTGAATGGGAAGGCAACTGAAGTGGAAGAAAGTGTTGTGAGTCCAAGCGCTATTTATGACTGCTTTTGATGAAGATCGTGGTGCAAAAAGGTTGCACGGGCGGTGGTTCAATGGCGGGTGTGTTGTGGTACTTTCCATAGCCAAAGGCGGGCTAAGCTAAATACGGTTGGTCGCTTTTACCCCAAACACGGGTTAGATCAGTCCAAAGGCGGACTCTATTGATTGTGAGTAGTACAGCGAGTAAATTATGGAAGCGTGATGCTGGGGAACTGTCTCTCGGAAAGCAATTATGCGATTTCCAGGAAATATGACGAGTTTGAAATTGCCCCCACGCCCTGAATTTTCACGTACTAATGGCATTCTCCCGTTCTTGCGTATGATTTCGAAAGGACTCCCCCCAGATAACATTCATGCAAACCAAGTCGACATTCCGAGTATGAGTACTCCATCGGGGACGCTGCCTGTCTATTCTCTCTCGAATTCTCACCTATCTTGTCGTTTCGCTGAACACCAATCATAAATTTCAACTTACAATTAATGTATGAATAATGGCACAGTGACATTTTCAGGGTTGTTTTCCCGGTGTTGTTGTGTTTGAACACTGACTCAAAAATGCGCTTGTGTAGGAGTACGTCGCTAACAATCGTCTATGTTTCTATATCATCAAAAGAAACCGTATATGTTCTTGAATAGTACACCGGATCCGAATTGTGAAACCGTATATACTGTAACTTAAGATATCTTACGGCATACAGGGTTTTTTGTATACGGTAGTAATGAAGCCTCTTGTCAGGGTCGTCCCTTCATGGAATCACTCGTGGAGCACAAGGCCATGCTGTACTCGCTCATGGTGTCTGGATTCGCCGTCTTCTCCCTCGCGTGGGGAGCCTCCGATGAGATGATCCAGCAGTTCGAACTCGTCGTCCTCCCTGAAGATGTGGGTTACGGTATCATTGAGTGCACATCCATTCCCATTACGGTAGCACTCATGCACAGAGAATTTTGAAGATTTCCTAGTGATATTGCGCCATCTATGCTCAGGAGTGTGGAGAAGAGAGTGTGAGATTCCCTTCAGTCACTGTAAACCCCCCTTTTTTGTGCCATACGAATTGCTGTCACATCTTTAATGATGTAAGAATAAATAAATAAATAAATAAAAAGATTTCCTAGTGATATTGCGCCATCTATGCTCATTATAGTCGGTATTTAGTTATTTACAATTAGTGATAGCCTAATTTTCAATTCACGTTAATCGATTGTGCAATACGGTAGACGAGTCAATCGATTTCAGTTGCGCATGATGCTCGTGCAGTACGTGGCCGCCGATCTCGTTGGATGCTATGTCCTTGACAGGTACGGTAGCTATTATCGTTCTTTATCTCGAACGCTTTGCAATTTGCAAATGTTCAGGTCGCTCAACTACCTGATGGGAGACATGTTCTAGTGTGGACGTCATCGGCCATGCCATCCTATGCTTGTTACGATTTGACATAGCTTAGTTATCTCGTAATTTATTCATGATACTTTTCGTGCATTATGAACACGATGGAATCTCGTTCTAGCACCAGATGCTTAGGGAACGTGACATTTTGGAACATACGTTTTGAAACTGACTATTTTTAAATCATTTGTACAACAAACAATCGCACAAAAGTTCCAAAATGGTCAGTTCCATAACGGCCGTTCCACAATGTCACGTTTCCGAGGCATAGGCGTAATATGTTCCATTTTTATCACTAATTGCAAATCAAATTGTCCCTCCTTTATCAGAGAAATGCCAAAATTTATAGTTGGGCATTCTATTTAGGGCCTCTAAGCAATTTCTGGGCGTGTGAGTTGTGGCCAATGTTGATTTTCGTGCCACAAGCCCCCATCTCACATCATGGTTGTGTTTCTTTTTCGATAACTGTTTCTGTTTCTAGTCTGCTTGCCAATGTGATGTCCACCTCTTCTTTCTTAATTTCCCTCATTACTACAGTAACTTATTCTGTTCTGTTCTATTCGCTATTTCGAGGTATGTGTCCTCTCATGTAGACTGCAGCTTCTTCTTTCGGCTCTCAAAGAGCTTACTTTCAGAATATACCTTTGATGAACTCGTAGGCACTTTCTCTGCTGCTTCATCCCACCTACCATTTCATTATATACCGTGATGATTAGGGCTGAGCAAAAACATTCAGCTAATTTCGGGGCCTCCTACAATAGGAACCCCACTTTCTTCGTGACTTTTTCCTCTTTTCCCTTTTTTTGATTCTGAGACCCCTTCTGGTTGTAGTTCATTTAGTAGTGTTCACATTTCCACCCTGTTTTGTTACTTGTGACAGCATGCATAAAGAGTTTTCTAGAACATTTCGAGCCATGGTATGTGATTGATTCGCGGTCAGATACAGTATCTAATGTTCAAGGCTATTTTTGACTGTTACCGAAAGGCAGTGACTTTTCTATGGATATGTTTGTGGTGCAGCACAAGTCAGCCTCTTGTTGAATGTAATCCTGATTGTTAGTAGTAGACATACGCCGTCTGCTGTTCCGATTATGTCTTCTATTACGCGCTATTGTTCTCTGTCGATGATCACGACATAATTAGAGATTGGATTAGGGAGCCCCCCCCACTTTTCTTTATTGTTTAGCGCTTTATTTCGTTGTTGGATGCACTTTTCAATCGAACGTTTCCAGATGGCGGACGACGCCTCTGTACGGGAAGTTGCCGAGAGAGTCTTTCGAACAGTGGCCATCGACCATCTCACATCCACTGTAGAAGAGTGCTCCATCTCATCTACCTATGAGTGAGTTTATTCCCTTTTCTGCCTTTTACCCTGATCTTCAGACGGGGTGAAGCCATTTGCGCACAAATGCATTTGACCAAACTGAGCCTTGTTCCATTGTGTTCCCATGTATTCTCAGCCCCTTCAGTCGAAGTGTTCATCCTTTGAAGGGTATTGCAGCAGAAATGGGCGAGTTGAAAAGCAAACTAAATGCCTTCTTTATCCGGGGACAAGAGCAGGCAGAAGCGAGCAGAGGGAAGACGGGTGTATTGAGTGTGTGTGGAGGGCGTCGGAGACACGGGACCGGCAAGCTGCAGCTTCTACTTCTTGACCGCACGCAGCGCCTTGCCCTCGTTGTCGGACGCGATGGTGTGGCCGAATGTGCGGTCTCAAAGGGAAGACATGGATTACGGTAGCTGAGGGGCCACCCACCGTCAATGGCCACGGCCGTTTGCCTCCTCTGTCCGTTCAGGATGCCCTTGACCTGCTGCAAAGTTTCAATCAATAACCGTGTACCGTATCCCGTATCGATCGTACCCTGACTTCCTTCAGCTTCGCGCGCTGCTTCTTGGCGATCTCACACACGTCGGAGTTCATCTGCACCGACGGTGGCTGCGCGACCTGCAAATTGGGAAATGCCAGACAAGTTCACACCACAGGAGGGTTGCGGTAGCACACCTGCGTGGCCAGTGCCTGTGTGGTCCAGTGCTTGGCCTCCATCGTTTCGGGACGCTCGATGAGCAGCGAAGCCTCGCCGCGAGCCTGTATTCGGTAACGATACTACGGTAGGGGGATTACGGTAGCTCACTCCGAGAGCCTTCACGAGAATTCCGCGAGCGACATCCTTGTCCGTGACGGGCTGTCCGTCAATGTCGACGATGTGATCTCCGACCTGAATAGAAGAGTGTCACTCGTTTGGCGCAATCTTTGCACGCGTTTTGGGCAACAACATTGCCCCGTTCACGTGCACTGCGCACCTTGAGGGAGCCGGCCGAGATGGAGCCGGGGTCAGTCTTCGAGACAAGTACACGATTCTGGTAGGCCTTGATGCCCAGACCGAGCTTGGGTCCGCCTGGCTTGTAGTTGAGCTTGGCGATCTGCAAGAGAAATGGATGGATTACTGTAGTTTGACCGGTACGGCTATTACGGTAGCACTATGCCCTTCTACCGTACCTCGTACGAGAATCCGTCCCTCCTGGTGATGTTCCTTTCGCGATCGGCAGGAATGTGTACGCGAGCTGCCAGTTCCTCGGCCTTTTTGCTGTCACGGCAGATGTGCAGCCTGTAGAGAGTGAGGGCGACACCTTTCCCACACCACACGATGACTATCCGACGGACCTGGCGACAGGCGATGCGAAGTTCATCATTTGGAAGAAGTTGTGCGTGTCCTTGATGACGGTGCCGTTGACACGTAGAATCTGGTCACCGATCTGGAATACGGACAGTCAGTGAGGGGGTACTGTAGGCACACCACGATCAATCGATATGGAAAGATAACGGTACCTGCAGTTTGCCCTCTGCGACGGTTCCCGCCTGCACTTTGGTGATGATCATCTTGTCGTTGGGACTGGCTCCCAGAGGTTCGCCCTCCTCCATTTGAATCTCGACCACGAACTCCTGCAACGATTGTCGGGTTACGGTAGTGACGGAGGGAGCGGCGTAGGGGAGGAGGAGGCTAGGGAAGAACACACCTTGGCTGCTTCTTCGCCCATGGTTGGATGTGTGAGAAGGGGCGACCGACTGGGACGGTTGTAGGAGATACGAATGAGGAGGGAAGAGGGGAGGGCCGAAATGCAACGAGATAAGCTGGAAGAGGGGGGGGGGGGTGCGGATCGATTATGAATACTGACCAATGAATACGATTCGTGCCACCTGTATTAGGAAACGTGAAAAAGAACACCAAGTTTTTTATTTTTGATGCAAAAAACATT
>JACMIF010000211.1:0-20323 GCA_014805445.1 Diplogasteroides magnus | reverse complement strand
CCCCCCCCCCCCCCCCCCCCCCGCACCCCCCCCCCCCCCCTCCCCCCCCCGCCCCGCCCGCCGAATGTGCTTCACTCCAATTGAAATGACTACAGATCTGCTCTCATCGGTGCCCGGACTGTCTCGTACCCCAGTGCTGAGAGATCCTCAAGAGGGGAAGAAGAAGGAGAAGGAAGAGGATCAGCCAGCCCAGGAGGTATTATGTTTCAACATCACGTTATACGCTGATCATCTGCAGGCAGTGAAAATTTTTTTCACAAGACGTTTATTAATAATAATAATAATAATGTGTCCGGATTGATCATCTGTCTCTGAATGTGACAAAATAAGATTAGATATATTGCGTTGTTGAGGGAATATGAAATATTACGCCATTTTATCACGTCATCGCCTATTCTCAACCACACAGTTCTTCCTGGCGTAGCGTGCAATATTAGATTGTGTGTGTTGTAATAGGAGTGAAAGACAAGAGCGCCGCGAACATTTGCAGCGCAATGGTGAAATGGACAGATATGCCATCATATCACGGCACAAGTATCCTTTTCACTATTATGGCGAAAAGTTCAGGGTGCTCTCCTCTTTCACCCCATTATAGTTTCTCTTTCTGCATCGCACGTTTTTTCACTGATCACTTCCACATTCCTTCAGACGCCCTCTCTGGACCTGGACACTGCGGACATCTTCGACCTTCTGGACTTCGTGTCTGGGGGAGAGAAGCAATCGTTCCTGCCTCCTCCCGAAGAGAAGAAGGAGGAGGAGACAGAGAAGGAAGAAGAGGCCAAGGAGGAAGGAGAACTCGATGGAGAACTCAAGGTGGGTTACGGTACTGGGTGGAAGGATACTGTAGGTGATTATCGAATAAGGTATCTATCACTAGATGTTTTGTACAACAACAAAGTTTGTGGGTTTTCATATCTTTAATTGTTAGATTATTTCCCACGGCTTTGGAATGAAGTAGGAGCGCATAAATCACGAAAGATATTCATTGTGCTGCACAAAACCTACAGATATAGACTATATGTAGGTTTTGTGCAGCACAATGAATATATTTCCTTCGTGATTTACGCATTCCTAATACTGCCACGATACAGGTACCATATAGTAGTTGCCGATCTGAGATTGTTAGACGGGGAGAGGAAATATGGGAATAGTGTAACCTCAATAAGTTATGGACAACGGTAGTTTTCCCCTCAGGAGGTCCTGGCCACTCCGCTTCCTGCCTCGTCGACAGAAGTGATGAAGCTGCCCACGTCCGCGGCTGAATTCGGCTATGCGTACGTCATTCCGACGCATGCGGCCATTCCAGAGTACGAGGGAGTGAGGAAGAGGATGGCCAAGAAGGTGGGTGATAGGGCAGGGAAAGCAAGCAGAAGAGCATTAGTCTGTCGTCTAATTCCCTCGGAGTGGTTGTCCATTACATGAGAGAGACAACCGCTCCCAGTGAATTAGACGACAGAAAAATGCAATTTTCCTTGCTTTCCCTACCTATGTGGGTAACAGGCAATTACGCCATTATAGTGAAAATGAGGACGAAAGACAAGAGCGCCATAGAAATTGGCGCCATAATGGTAAAATGGACACTTGAGCAGTGATTTGATGCCACATCTGTCCATTTCCACCATTATGGCGCAAACGTCCATTGGCTTTCATCTGAAAATGAACAAATAAATGCGCAATCAGACGTTTATCACTGTTCCCTGCCAATAAGCTTTACCATGGAAATTTTTCAATAATTATTGAATTTTAAAAAATTCAGGTGATGTTGTGAACCATCACTATTATTTAGCATGTATTCGAGCTGCTTTTTTGATTCACTCGCTTTATGTATCCTTTAAACCATATAAAAAAATTTGTATGTATCTCGTCTAATTTCTCGATACCGTAATCGTCTGTTACAGTACCCGTTCGAGTTGGATCCATTCCAACAGGCTGCCGTTGTGTGCATGGAGAAGGGAGAGAGTGTCTTCGTCGCTGCCCACACTTCAGCAGGTGAGGAAGGGATGGGTGAAAGACAAGTGCGCTATGGACATTTGCGCCATAATGGTGCCATGGACACTTGCTCCTCCACAATGACGAGAACTTTGTCTCTTCTGTCCATTTTTATGTTATGGCGCTGCTGTCCTTCGCTCCGAGGGAGTACTGTAGTGGAACTAGCATAGGGACTACGGCAATTTCATTTGCATAGAAACGGTCTCGATCGATCGCAAAGCCGCTGGGACTACTGTATTTAGTTGTGCAATCATACAATAACGAGGGTTGTCCACGACCCCAAATTTATCGAATTTTAAGGGTGACTGCAGGAGATAAATTAGGAAAAATCTTAATTTTAAGGGTGCCTACAGGGTTTTCAACCCAAAAACTTACACTTTTAAGGGTGCTAGTTGGTTATTCTACCAAAATTTCAATTTTTAAAGGGTGCTTGCGTGTCCACATGGACCGCCTAGTTAATGTATGTGTGCAATCAGTCACTTGTCGTGCATACCGTAATCCTCCTCGTTCCAGGAAAGACCGTCGTTGCCGAGTACGCGATTGCTCTCTGCAAGGCTCACAAGACGAGGTATAAATACCTTTTACCTTTCAAATGTGAGTATTATACATCGAAGTTTACAGTTGCAGCAATATGTTTATTGAGTGGGTGTGGCATAAATTTGATAGTTTTTATGAGTAACTTTTGCTCCTGATATGAATGCACCTCTTCAGAGCCATCTACACGTCTCCCATCAAGGCGTTGTCCAATCAGAAGTACCGAGATCTCAAGCTGATCTTCGACGATGTTGGCCTCGTCACGGGAGACATTCAGATTGCACCAGAGGCATTCTGTCTCATTATGACTACGGAGATCCTCAGGTCAGAATGGTAGAAATCATCAATTGTGGACTCAGCCTCCAGATGCATCTAGTCGTTTAGCCTAACCGGTAGAGACTAGGCATCGCATTTCGGAAAATAAGTGCATCATTTGTCGTCTCTACTCGGTTGTCTCTAACAGTGAAAGACACAATCGGTACCCGAGGAGTAGAGACGACAAATGATGCACTTATTTTACGAAATGCGATGCCTAGTAGACTCCCTGATTACCGACGCATATAGAGAAATGAGCTTATGTGATGTTACTACTATAGGATAACTTAAATCCTGAATATCTCGTGTTTAATGTAAACTATTAAGAAGATACGCAGCTTTGACAACATGTCGCTTTTGCGATGCATCGACCTTATATGTGCATAGCCCAATGGCAAATTCGTTTTTCCAGACATTTGGTGACACTATATTTGGTACCGAATTCTTGCCTGCTCACATTTGCTCCTTGATTCAATCGTTGATTTTCAGATCAATGCTGTACAACGGGAGCGAGGTGGTCCGCGAGTTGGAGTGGGTCGTGTTCGACGAGGTCAGAAGTTGGGACAGATTGATGACTCGACTATCATTTCCAAACCAGTTACTCTTATGCCACAGCTCATCTTTATAGAGAACAATTTACTTCTTTACTCGTTCGTCGCCTGGCTATGGTTCCCCTTTTCAAAACACAAAAATCTTCCTGAACTATTTATGTAGACAGATGACATCGTCATTTCAGGTGCACTACATCAACGACGCTGATCGTGGTCACGTGTGGGAGGAGGTACGTCCTAGGATTTCTAAATTGGTAGTAAAGAACATTTCTCATTTATCTAATCCCCTCGGAGTGGTTCTGTATCTCTCGCACAGACAAGTTCTTCGAGTGGATTAGACGAATGAGAAATGCACTTTACCACTAATTTGGATAGTACGTCGCACATTGGACGGGTTCCATGTGACTAATTATGTCAATGGCCTAGACTACAAACTACTAATGTTCTCCTCTGCAGGTGCTCATCATGCTACCTGCACACGTGGGCATCATCATGCTGTCGGCTACAGTACCCAACTGCGTGGAGTTTGCGGACTGGGTCGGGTACGATATTTGGCATTATATTCTATAATATTATAGAAATGGTCTTCATATTGAGGCGACATTGATTTTCGTATTTTTTTTATTATTTAAGCGATTCGCCAAATCAATGGATAAATGTCAGTTTTGAGAAAACCCTGAAGTCTTTATTCATCGAGCTCATTAAATAATTCGCCACTTATTATTTGGCTGTTGCCCAATTCTTTCTGGGTTGATTTTTTTCTTACTCACTTTAGAATTTCCATCAAATTTGATTAGTTCGTTTCCTCAAGTTAGCCTTCATATTATAGTTAGGCGCATATATAACGAGGTCAGATGCGGGAGCAGATTGTTGATAGTTGCTACGGTGTTGTTGAGTATAGTTGATAGGAGATGAGTTGCAATATGTACGAGATTTAGTATTGCAGTCGCATCAAGAACCGTCGACTGGCGGTCGTTTCCACCCACAAGAGACCCGTTCCTCTGGAACACTTCCTCTACACGGGCCAGGATGGAAAGACGAAGAAGGTACAGACAGACTACGACAATCTAGTACTGTCGAGTAGAGACCTTCTAACGTATCCGAATCGAATCCCAAAGTGCTCTTACTCTAATTCGTGGCTAGCGGTTGTCTATAAGCAGTGAGAGAATGAGAATTTACTTCGGAATTCGATTCGGATCCGTTAGACGGTCTCTACTATCGAGACTTCAAACTACAATCCTACCGCACCCCGCCATTCTCTCTGCAGGACCTCTTCTGCATCGTGGACAAGGACGGCGAGTTCTCGTATCCGAACTACAAGAAGGCTGTGGCGGCCAAGGTACGGTAATTGGGGGATACTGTAGTCCATGAGTCATCGTGATTTATTTTTCCTACTCTAAAGTAGTCAAGAAACTGCTTATTTTGTGAAGCAGCACAGTGATGAAAAGCAGACCTCTTATTGGTGGTTAATTTGTTCGTCGCCAATAGTTCATTAGTACGATAGTGCACAGTTGACTCTTGTTACGCTGAATTGAAACATTTCAGCAAGGCATCAAAGCGAACGCCCAGGCTGGACCTCAAGGAGGACCAATGAGAGGGGGAGGAGGAAATGGAGGAATGAGAGGAGGAGGAGCACAAGGAAGGGGAGGAGGACAACAGAGAGGAGGAGGAGTGGGAGGGGGAGGACAGAGAGGAGGAGGTGGATGGAACAATGGAGGAAGAGGAGGGGGACAGGGAGGAGGAGGAGGAGGAAGAGGATTCACCAAGAATGTCAGTTTGAATTACTTCATTGATTTTTATTAACATGAATATCAATGGCTAGCTGCGAAAGAAGAAGGCAACACATCATGGTGATTTAGCGTTCCTTTAGAAAAAGATATATTGAACTTTCGAAGAAAATGTAATTTTCAGCAGAGATCGTTTTGAAGAAGTTTGATATTGACATTTTAATATTATTTAAAGAAGAACATTTTCCAGTATAAGGTTAAAGCGTCACATGATTGGGGCTAATGTGGGAAGCTGAATGACATCTTCCACGCCGTTCGCATATTTTCCTTTGATTTTTCGTGAAATGTCAAAGATGCGGAATTCTGTAGATAAGTTGGTTGGTGTCATGTAATGCGAGAAACCATTCAGTTATCATGTACTATCTGTGCGTAGTAAAAACGTAATGTTTTGAGGGCAAACTGTAAACTAGTTTGCATTATTTTTGTGGGTCCTTGTTGTGCCCAAAAACAGGTGATTATGCACCACTACGATCAAATAACTTGTTTTCCCCCTAAATTGGACTGATAAGTAGCTCACTGTTCCTCGTGACAATAGTACTTGTGACAATTATTACAGGACAAGAACATCTTCATCAACTTGGTGGACCATCTTCGTTCTATCGACAAATTGCCCATGGTGTGCTTCGTCTTCTCGAGGAAGAGGTACGTATCATGATGTTTCGTTTTACGGTGTTTGTTTATGTTTATTAGGATAAAGTCAAGAGCGCCATGGACATTTGCGCCGTAATGATGACGTGGACAGATGCGCCGTTCTGACGGCGCAAGTGTCCTGCTCACCACTATGGCGCAAAAGTCCATAGTGCTTGTCGTTCTCCCGTTAATTACCTGACGCTCTCTTGAGTAGCATTTTTTGAATATATGCTGGTAACGTGTCTGATTTTACGTCTAGTAGTGCGAGTCTGTTGAACGCCAGATACCGTATTCCCGGAGTCAATCGATAACAGTATTCCCCTTGAGATGCGATGACAACGCGCAGTTGCTGCGATCGATCGATCTGACGACAGCAGTGGAGAAGAGTCACGTGACAACATTCTTCACCCAGTGCATATCGAGACTCAAGGGAAGCGACAAGGAACTACCACAGGTACGGTAGTGCGTTGAGGCATAGTTCAAATAGTACGTCAAAAATCGCAAACTCGACATGGCAATGTCCCTCAGTTTGGTTGTACCCAACGCGGCGCCAACCCACCCGCTTGGACTATTTGAACTATGCGTTGAGGGGTGTGCTCTTGAACCTAACACCTAAAGACAGAACGAGAATCACTTTGCCGGACACTTTCTGGAATATATTTAGTTGTTGAAACTGGAAAATGCCATGAGAGAGTGGGGCGTCTCATTATGGGAAAGTGGTAATGTTTGGAAAATAACTTCGAGATGTACATTTGCTCCAAAATAGTGAGATGGGTGTGGTTGTCAACGTCTGTAGAGTCCATTCCATTTCAACGATACGGCGTAAGTCTCCGCGTTGATCAAACACGGTAATCTATGCGTCAAGGTATAGAAAAAGTGAGAGGAAACTTGAACTGCAGAATTTCGAGGTTTAAATAAATATTATTTTTGTATTTATGAATTGCCTACTTCAACTAATTCATTTTTGACATTTTATTGAGGTTTATTTTGATGTTGGATTTGAAAAATCTGTTCGGATTAACAAACATTATCAGGCTCATGTGCACTTGGTGAAACTTATCACTACCGGGTTTCATATTTGACTTGCAGGTTCTGACGATGAAGGAACTGTGTCTGCGTGGATTCGCAGTGCACCACTCGGGCATTCTTCCCATCCTGAAGGAAGTGGTCGAGTTGCTATTCCAGAAGGGATACGTGAAGGTGATTACGGTAGTTCATTGGGTCAAATACTTGTATTTCGCTATTATATACAATATTTATCCATATCAGAGCATGCATTCTAAAGATTAAGAGCAGTCTTCCATTAGTCAGAAATATACTGTCGCAATTCTTTTCTGTAGGAGTCCTCCCAAAAACATTGACAAGGTGTTGAATTCTTTATGGAGACGTTATTTCGGCATACTATAATAGGGATAAAATGAAGGCTAACCTATCCCGCTTAGATACTCTTCGCGACGGAAACATTCGCTATGGGAGTCAACATGCCTGCCAGGACGGTGGTCTTCGACTCACTCACGAAACACGATGGAACGAGTCTGCGATTGCTGCAGCCGGGAGAGTACATTCAAGTGGGGGTTACGGTATCGAAATGGATTACGGTAGATTTGGTTACGGTGGCAATTTGTCACTGTCTTTGAAAAGAAGTTACTTGCTCTATCGATTATTTATTCGGTGAAGTGTACGGTAGCTACAGTATCCTTTTGCAGATGGCGGGTCGGGCGGGTAGACGAGGCCTCGACTCGACAGGTACGGTAATCGTGCTGTGCAAGGCGGATACGGTACCCGACTCTGCCGAACTGCAGACTGTTATGAAGGTACATGCTACAAAAAACCAAAACCCATTGTTATTGTTCTGTCTAAAGTTTTCTGCAATTATTCTCAGCCTGTGACAATAATGTGGCGGGTTTACGGCATAATTATTTATAAATTATCTACTTCGATCAGCTTGTGAGAAATCGAGGGCAATGATGTCCCAATTATATACCTTTAGGTGCTCGAACCCCGCTGGTCGAAAATGTGAAAGTGTTTGGTTCTTTTCACGTTTTAACGAGATTCCTGATTCAGGGCAAGGCAGCCAAGTTGGAGTCGCAGTTCCGTGTGACGTACTCGATGCTCCTCAATCTGCTAAGGGCGGAACAATTGAGGATAGAGGTACGTGTGTTTTGCGGTCTGATGGGGGGGGGGAGAGAGTAGGGTAAGCAGAGAAAGCAGAAGTGCACTTTTCTGCCATTTGACTCCCTCAATATCAGAGCAGTTGTCCATCACATGTGAGACAATCGCTCTGCGGGTATTAAGCCACAGAAAAATGCACTTATGCGCCCTTCCCCTATAATTCCGGGCTACGACTATTACGGCCTTGATGTTGGTCGAGTGAACGAATGAGTTCGTGAGCAGATTCGCAGCATATTCCATTCATCAACCTCTAAAAACATACTTCTGTTACCAAGAATGTCATAGATGAGCACAGTTTACTTCGTTTTATAGATTTGATAATACTCATTCAGGACATGCTGCAGCGTAGTTACGTGGAGAGCTTCGCGTTGAGGAAGGGCAAGGAGAGGAAGAGCAAGTTGGAGGAGGTGAGGAGTACTGTATCTGAACATACTGTCATTACAACAAACTTGCCACTTTCTCGATGCACTCTTTTCTCAAATATTTATCTCATTCAGCATTCATTGGTAATAGCTGTCCCACTTCAACTTGAATATACCAGTCCATTTTGTGTATCAGCTATTGTGTAAATAGTTCAAGCGTGTTCATTATTCAATGAGCGACGAATCCCCATTTCCGTTTAATGATTGAATGTTCCACTATAAAGCTGAACGGTTAACTAAATCGAAAGAGAATTGCGTCATGAACATTTGCGCCATGAGAATGGCGCATCTGTTCATTACACCATTATGGCGCAGGGGTCCATCATGGCTAAGGTTGGCAGTTTGACTAGATTTTAGGATATGTTTCACAGCTCTTATAAATTCAATATATGTAGCCACGGTGAAACATATCCGAAAACATAGTCAAACTGCCAACCATAATCATGGCGCACTTGTCTTTCACCCGTTAACTACTCTCCCCTTTGCAGGCCCGTCAGTCCCTGTGCACCCTTCCCCGTGTGCAGTGTTCTCTGTGTGAGGGTGATGGAGGTATCGATCTCCTCCACGAGACACTCACTGACTTCATCAGAATCAGGGCGGACATGTGGCACAGATGGTGTGCCATTTCTGGTTAGTCACTTCTTCCTTTCATCAACCTCTCACCTAACCAGAGATCGTGAATTGGCCCAGATGTTGACAGTCGTTCATTTCTAGCCGTCTAACTTCATTCCTAGCGGTCGTATCTCCCTTCGCAGAGACAACCGCTAGGAATGAAGATAGACGGCTAGAAAGGAACGGCTGTCAATATCTGAATCAATTCACGGTCTCTAGTCCTAACTTTAAATGCCTGGTGATCTACAAATCCAAACATAAAAATATCTGCGCTGCAAAACTTACTATTTCACTGTCTAATAACGTCAGCGAAACGCTTTTCTCTCGTTTTCTTTTTATGGACTAAGTTTGAAAGAAATGCATCTTCACGTCGAAGTATGATCTTGTGTTTGATGAAAATCAGTTCTGACCACAATTCCTTTTCCAATCTACAGCTAAATACAGCGTTTTGATGTGTCTTATTCTGTTAATGAAACGCTGATCTAGCAGGTCTTCCTCATGTGAGATCTCGATACGAAATCTGAATATATAAGTGTTGTTAATTGAGATAATGCTTTTCTTCCTTGTTTATTTCTTTAAAGAATTGAGGGGGTTGTTGACCTTTTCCATCACACTCCCTCCTTCTCTTTCAGGCGTCGACAAACTCTTCGGTCCCGGTCGTCTCCTCGTCCTCTCCTCTGCACAACACGGACTGCAGAACACACTGGCCATCCTGCTGAAGGAGGAGAGCAAAGGAGGCACCAAGAGTCTACAGGTGGATACTGTAGTCTGAAGGAGTAGTTTGTTGGGCCAAATAGTCTCCCGATGATCTGGATAAGTCGAGGGATGCTGTATTCCACAATCGACAGTTTGCTAGGCCAATGCACGGAGCCTACAAGTGATTGTGATGCTGCAGTCTACAATTCGTTCTTTCTTAGGTCAACTATTATATACAAATCAATCGCATGTTATAAAATGAGCGTAGGACTTGAAAATATTTTTCTTTTCGTATTTGTGTGAATCACAAGTGTTGCAGGTACTGGTTTCATGCAGTGAGGAGGAAGAATTCGCCAAGTCGAAGGAACTCAAGGTATGTGTTTTTGCATACAGAACTGTGAAGACACCTACCGTAACCGTGCTTTAGAGGGTGAATCAATCGATAACGGTCTTTCTGTTTGCAGGAAGACGATCGATTCTGGGAGGAGGAGAGTGTCAAGGTGTACGGTACACTCAGATACGGGCTGGAGGGAGTGAATGGAAGTGGAGTAGGAGGAGGGAAGAGGAGATTCAAGTCAGTTGTTCACTCTTGTTTAAAAATTTATTTTGTACTCATGATGGTTCAACAATGGAGGGTTTCGATCAACTATTTGCCTGTTTCATGAAACGTAATTATTGCTGGATTTACTAATGCAGGCTAAATATTTAATTTAAAAAAAATGCATTTTATAACGCAGGCTACATAAAGGCGACTCGCCGTCAGACAGGTCTTTGTAATAATACAGTGTAAAATGTGTAATACTGCTAACAATAGAAATATGTCCGTTTTCAGGATCGTCGGTGACGTTGCCCAATCTGCCATCGTCGCCATCTGTCAAAGGAATCTGAAGGTGGACGTCACTTCCATCCTCGGAGAGGCCAAGCAGAGGGAACTGCCGAGATTCAGGTGGGATTAAGTAACTTTTTTTATTTTCTTAAAAATTATTCGCACAATAAGGAAAGAGATCAGTTTCATCTGCATTTGCAGCAAACTTTTACCTCTTACAAATATGTTTCAGCTAAAAATTAAATATCTCGTGGTAGTTCACCGTTGCTGAGTAGTTGATTTTGAAGTATGTACTATTTTAAATGCAATACGAGCCTTTGGTATCTGAAAGTGAATGCTTTTCACACTTGCGGTTCTCTCTGCTAAGACATGATCATGTGCGTTTCCATCATGTTTTGATACTACTGCCCTGCGAGGATCTACATCGGCTGACTCCCCTCATAAGCTCACGTCCTTGATAGGAGTAGACCTTTACCATACTTCTTCAATTCCAGTATGAATATGAGTCACATGTCCGCCGGGTGAAAGATAATAGCGCCACAATGGTCAAATAGACACTTGCGACATGGAAACAAAGAGAACCTAGAACGGATGCACGACATTTTTGAACCAGACAAGATTCTCATATTTCTGTTGAGGTTGGATATGTTTCTCAACTTGGTATTCAGTAAATCTATACTACTCCTAATAACCATTATCCATATCAGAGATGGGACATACGTTCAACGGAAATGCTTATATGGGAATCTTGTCGGGTTCAAAAACGCCGGTTCAAAAATGTCGTGCATTCACTAGAACTGTTGTCCTTCTCCCTACCTTCAATTGAAGATATCGAATCTGAGAATCGCAATTCAACAAGTTGTATTATGGATTTCTTTCACCATTGTAATCAATCCTGCTACATTCGAGTCGCAGCGGGATAATATTTTTCGATTCGGTCTTATTACCCAATTCCAGATTATATCACTTCTTTCACATTGCAGATCGAATCCCCTATCTGACGGCGTGGCCCGCATCATCTCGGAATTGGACTCATTAGCCAACGAATACGCAGTCAAGGGAGCGCCGGTTACCGTAATCGGAAGGGATATCAAGGTGCGATCAGCATTTAGCTTTGATTGGGCATACGGAAGAATTTGACCAGTTCTGATCTTGAACTGCTACTTTCGCGCTAGTGAAGATGAATAAAGTAGTGCGACCTGTGTAAATTCAATTCTTCCATATTTGAACGGATGAAACGATTTTTTAGACAGTGAATGAGTAGGGTACGGTATCGACGATGATTATGATTACCGTATCCGTACCTGATTCAGGTTGACGAGGTGTCTCTGTACGAGGACACTCTTCGTCTTCTGTCAATGAGAGATGGTTGGATGGATGAGGGAAGACTGCGTGCCAGACACTGTGCACTACTACACGAGCATGTAAGTGGTTGACTGGGAGAGGAAGGGGGAGTGGGAGAGGTGGGCAATGACTATATTTGGGCCCATATATCGTGACGGTTAACTTTGTTCTTTTGGAACTTTGAATTCAGGGGCTTTTTTTAGTCTCGCTTACGGCCGAAGCTTGTTAGCAGAGAATCGAAATTTCTCACCTTATTAATTCTGTCTGCTGCTTATCCGCTGCGGGTTTGATTCTCTATCCAGTTGCCAAGTTGTACATTCATCTCATTCGTTGCAGATGACCGCCCACCGTGAGATGGTGCGTGTGCACAGACAGATTGCCCGATTGGAGTTTGAGCTGTCGGCCGAGAGTCTCACGCTCAGCCAGGAGTACAGGGACAAACTCAAGGTTAGTCATAGTGAAGAACTCTATATTGTCTGTGTCATCTTTGCTGAGAGAAAAATCAGTTGTATAGTAGTCTAAATGTGATAAATGGAAACTTTTTCAATGTTATTTTGCTCTTTGCCAAAAATGTGAAGTACCATAGGCGGATATCTGATGCCGCTGGTTCGATTTTGGTTTTGATGTATGTCTGAACAAGTCGCGGACGGATTAATGACTGCATATAGCGAATGGCTATTATAATATGAAAATGATACACAAATGTTGCAGGTGCTGGGACTGCTCGGCTACGTGGAACCGGGCAATATGGTCTCGTTCAAGGGAAGAGTCGCCTGTGAGATACACCATCAGGTGAGCATAGAATGGAGTCATGAGTATTTACAGTTATTTGATGTTAGTATACCGGTTATGTTCTGCAGATAGTCTATTTTCTAGGATATCTTTCACAGTTCCCATAAAATTAATGCGCATTTACATTGATAAGAACTGTGAAGCATAACCCGCAATGTTGTCAAACTGTCAACCATAGTGCCGGCTATGCACCGACTGTTTACAGGATAATACATGAAAATGGGCCAAAATATTGGGATGCTATGTGGAAATTCTATAAAATTTGTAGTTTCTCGGTCACCTTGAAAGCATGTATCCGATGTCCTCCTTAGTTCAGCTAGCATTATTTCTTTCACAGTAACATCAATTTTTAAAATGTCCATAACGCTTTATAAATACATTTTAAAAATTTAATGGAGCAAATCAATCTGTGCAATCTACAATTGCGCCATAATAGAGACAGTTGACTGTCGGGTGTCCATTTCACAATTGTGGCACAATTAACCATGCTGTTTTCATGGATCATTGCGTTCATTTCAGGAACTTCTGATGACTGAACTGATCCTGGATTACAAGCTGCACTCTCGGACTCCTGCAGAGATTGCAGCCATGCTGTCTGCCACCACGTGCCAGCACAAGGCACCAGAGGGAGTCAAACTGGAGGAGAACAGTGTGCTCAAGGAGGTGGGATTACGTTTCATTGCCAGTATTTGAATCTGACTATATGGAAGAATGTTGATAAGATCTCGAATTATTTTTCTATACATAGGTCCACCACGTCCTTTGGCAATAATTATAATTTTTGATTCCGATTCTATCAGCTATGCAATTTCCATAGGTTTCAATCTAACCTGTAAGCTGTAGCATTTAAATTACGATTTTGTACCGAACCTGCTGCCTACAGTCGCTTTGTGCACCTTGTTTATGTGCGACCATGGATATGTTTCACAGCTGATGTAAATAGTAACACTGACAACAAATGTAATTTTTTTCAAGTAATTCGTGCTCTTTTTCACAAGCAGTTTGCAATTCGCCAGGTGATCCTATATTTCAGGTTGGGTATAAAATCGCCCTGACATTCACAACACTATTTATGGTATATTGTTTCGTTCATACAATGGAAATCTTAAAAAATAATATAAGACTGAATACAGTATATTCTAAAGACTATTGTGGTTTGCAGCTTCGCGCCGATCTCGAAGCGATTCAGGCGAAGATTCAAGGAGAGGTCAAAAAGGCAGGACTGCAGGTGAGAGAGAATGGGAGGGGAGGAGACACCAGACAGACAGACGGTCTAGAGGCTCCGTTCGGGAACCCAAAGCGATTTAAAAGTTACAGTATACCTATATATTTAATAGCTACAGTATCCCAAGTAATCATGTTCAGGTGAACGACGGATACGAGGAGATTCGATTCGATCTCATGGATGTCGTGTACCACTGGGCCAATGGAATGGTGGGTTGGGGTCGCAGGATGATTATAATAGGAGGAGAGTTTTATCGGATTTATTCCGAGTTCGCTAATGTTCTGTAATGACGATATATTGTATTAATATTACAACTAAGATAAGAAATAGCTCATTTTTATGTGAATATTATAAGAAACCAAGAAAATGAATATGGTGGAAAAGACAGGTATATTCAGCCGTTCGCCGAGATCATGCAGTTGACACAGGCACAGGAAGGACTCATCGTACGATGCATTCAGAGACTGGGAGAGGTTGGCACTTACTGTGGTTACAGAGAATATCAGATACTTCCGTTCTTTATCGGATTGTGAAAACTTGACATGACGATGTTAGTAGATTGACTATGGAATCAAAATCATGACTGAATGGAACCAAGAAAGATTAGAGAAGAGAATTAATACATTATTCTGGTTAGGATTCCTCATCGCCAGTGTTTGCAATCTACCGTAACCTAAATTCTACCGTATCTCTCCTCAGGTGGCCAAGGACGTGCGTAACGCGGCGCGAATCGTGGGCGACCCCGCACTGCAGGAGAAGATGGAGGCAGTACAGGCAGCCATCAAGAGAGATATCGTATTCGCCGCCTCCCTCTACACTACGGTATAAGGGACTCAGGGTCAGGGAAGGGTACGGTAGTCCCAGGATTCCTACGGTCTTATGCTATGTGTCTTTTTATATCTCTTATAGTGAGATTCTGGTGACAGAGGGTGAGAGAGTGGTGGTACAGTAGTATCACAGCCCCTATGATAATAAGTTATATGACCATAGTTTTTTATCTCTTACAGTAAGCTATTTATAAGATTTTGATCGAGTACTATAATCACTTGATTCTTTTTCGGGTTTCACGATTTCATAACTATCGTTGATTATGTTTAGTCCGGTTTTTTTATGCATGGATTGTTGTTGTTGCCCGGTTACGTTGATGAAAGAAAGCTGCGCAATGGATATTTGCGCCACAATGATACAATGACGGAATAGACTACTGAGCCGTGATTCCATGGCACTTCTGCTTATTTCACTGTCACGGCGCAAATGTCTAGGGCTCAGTTGCCATTCATCCAGTTATTCCCTCTTTTAGTACTGTAGAATATCATGGCTTTGTCTAAAGTGAATCTGATATTTATTATTACATTCTCCTTTATATGGCTTGTTTCTCACCAATTCATTTTGTGATCGAAATGCAACAATTTTGGTGTTTATTATCAAAGTATATTTATTATTAAAGCTCGTTTCTGTAATCTATCCTCACAACACTGCTATACACGCGAGATTAGCTGGATTATCTGCAAATTGGGGTTTTAATATTTTAAAAAATATTAAAACTTTTTTTCAATTTGGGATCTTTCTATCTTCTTCCCTCTCTCTCTGTTAAAAAGCTGTCTCTTCTCATAAGACTGCTTTTGAATGGTTGAACACAGACGACTAGGGCTATGGTAGCAAGGATACGGTAGTCGTAAGGTACAGTAACCTGATCATCCTCTGGTGCCTTTTCCTTTTCTGCCAATACAGAAAAGGAGGGGGCGAGTTGGCCCAGTTTCTCAGCAGACACGTGCCATTCATAGATATCAACTGCATGCCATCTGACGAAGGAGGCAATGAGATCGATTGATCGAGAGGCCAGAGAGGGAGCGCACACCTTGAAAAATGAACTTTATGAGGGTCAAGGACAACTTCGCCTTGAACATTTGCGCCAATATGGTGAAATGGACCCTTGCGCCGGGCAATGATGACGCACCTGTCCATTTCACCATAACAGCGCAAATGTCTATGATGCCCATTTCAGTCAACTACTCACCAGATCGCCTCACTCGTCCACGTAGAATCTCGTTTTCTGTTCTCCCAGAGTGCAATAGAGAAGGAATGAGGAATGTTCAAGTAGTACTGGATGAAGGTGAAACTTGTAGAAATCAGAGACAGACATGTTCAGTGAGTACTCGAATGACTCCTTCCATCGGGTGTTGCAGGCCTGGAAAATGGACATATTTCAGACCCAGGCATTGTTATGTTTCAGCCCTGTCACAAATTTAACTATAGATAGTATCTGACGATCATTACCATGCGGAGTGGCTCTTCAAGGAAATCAAAATTGTATTTTAGGTAAGTGAGTGATTCGAAGTTTCCAAATTCCTTGTCTACTTAAAATCTGATTCATTCCAATTCCCTCGCGTGCCCGGACCTTGTGCTATTTTATGGGAGCGCTAATGAAGGATCTGTCTATGTTGAGAAGAAAAGAACACCCAAAATCCCCCATAAGACGTTCCCTCAAGATGGTCGGGAACTCATTCAGAAGAGATTAAAATGGAGGTGGAATTGGAAAACGCACTACATGGATGGTCTTCGAGTGCGGGTATGTTCATCGAAAGAAAATGCGCGAATAGAAGTAAGACGGATTTTCACGATGAAGGAGATTGTAGATAAGAACAAGAGTTTCCACCTAAAAGGAGATTTTTTGCATTCTTCAATCATATTGTTGTCTTTTCAACGTAGAGACAACCATTTCGTACGTGTTGGAAGAATAAGAAATGCATAAAACTACTCTTGTAGAAACCCAAATTTGAGCAATTATTTTTTTTAGAAAATTCACCTGGAAGCAGTCTGGGTCCGTATCGTTGGAGGATGAAGCATACATGAAGTCTCTCTTGACACGAACATGTGCAGAGGGGAAAGTGGCCAGGAGAAAGACTGTAGGAGGAATATAATCAGTCACTAGTTGGATATTGTAAAATCAGTGAACGGCAAATATTTTATGGTCATTTTGAGATATGTTTCAGAAAAAGCATAAAATTTGAATTTCGATGCCAGGTGATCTTTTTTTGAATGAAACAAAATTAATAATTATGGGTGAAACAGGTGCTTCTATGAAGATAATGAAACGCATGAATGAATTGAAAAAGGGAATGAGTGAGGGTGCCAAGAGTGGATCCTGGATTGGAGAGAGTGGAGGATAGATCCATTTGACTGTTTCCATCATAGGTAATCTTCAATCTTTTCAGGACAAACTTTTCGGTCCCGGTCGTCTACTCGTCCTCATGTTGTAAAATATCGTGGCTTTGGCTACCCAATTATTCCTTCTGATATTACTGACTCTGAAGCACAGCGTGGCTTTATCCAATTGCAAAGAGAATCTGGTTCAGATTTGATATTCTCTTTTATTTGGGCTTGTTTCATTTTGTGACATTTCATATAAAGCAACGATTTTGTTAATAGTGTTTATTATCAAAGTATATGTATTATTAAAGCTCCTTCCCGTAGTCGAACCTCACAACAATGTTACGCACGCGAGATTAGCTGGATTATCTGCAAATTGCTGGGTATTAATTATTGTTGTTGTAAATATTAAAACAACAACATTGGAGTCTTCCTTCTGTCATGAGAAGTCTCTTCTCATAACCGCACTTGGGGGTTGAAAACAGACAACTAGGGTTACGGTAGCAAGGATACGGTAGTCTTAAGGTACAGTAACCTGATCATCCTCGGGTGCCTTTTCCTTTTCTGCCAGTACAGAACAGGATGGGGCGAGTTGGCCCAGTCTCTCAGCAGACACGTGCCATTCGTAGATATCAATTGCATGCCATCGAACGAAGGAGGCAATGAGATCGATGGATCGAGAGGCCAGGGAGGGAGCGCACACCTGGAGAAATGAACTTTGTGAGGGTCAAGGACAACTGCGCCATGAACAATGGCGCCAGCATGGTGAAATGGTCAATGCGAATAATTTTTTACATACTGGCAGTGCAATAGTTATTGCTACCTTATACCCATGATATCATTATTAAGTCACTCACATTCATTATGCAACATACCTATTTCTTAACGGTTGTGCTAGATGATCAAACCAACATCTTGACTAGGGAAATAGCCGTTGTGGAACATATTTATACTTCCTGACCTCCTTGACCACAGGCACCATACAGTCCATGTAGCACTGTTGGAATGAACAGAGTGTCTCTAATTCCTTTTCGTATTCAGAGAATTGTTCGGCAGAGAAGACCTGAATGGCTTGAGTTTAGTGTACTCTTTAGGTAGATTTGTTCCCTGGAGAAACTCTTCAAAGATTGGTCAAGCATTCTGACCGGCAGGACTACTGTCACGTTATGCATAACCTTCCTGACTCCCGGAAATAAGCATGCTCTATAGCCTGTATGTGATAATCACTCGTGCACCTTCGCAGCATTGTCGTGAATTCAATGTTGTTATTATATTTACTGTTTGAAACATAATCAGAACTCGTTAACTTCTAACTGAAATGAAACATATTCGCACCGAGTTTGTGTTCTCCACTTCCTCCTTCTTTCCGGTGTTCACAGTCTTTTCATGACATGCCTGGTCGCATTTGAGGAATGTTATGGGCTCACTCTCGGCCAGACACGGACGCACCTGCAAAATTGCACAGTCTGCAGGAACATTTCATGAATCTCTGAACATTCTTCTGGTGGAATGACCTTTCCGGTGTTCTGAACCAGTCATTTTCCATAGGCTTTATGCCTAGATTCTAATATGAATCCCTCATTTAGAAGAACTTGCGGCGAAAAATTGTACACGAGGGCATACTTATTCTGAGTAATGACGAATTAACCTGTTCTGTCTCGAAGAGAGTGTATTTTGCCTTTAAAATTCCCAATGAAGCGTATAGTGGTTTCTTCCCAGATGCTAGTCTCAAGCTCTTCCCAAATCCCGGAACACAATGAAAGAAGCGAAAACAATGCGTTTCTCGAGAAAACAATGGAAGGAATTCACGCAATGGAATTTGAGTGAAAGGCCAATTGAATTCGGTTCTGGTTCCTGTTTTGATGCTGGGTTCACAATCAGTCCCTTATAGTCAACCGCGGGGCGGCGAAGAATGATGACAAATTTACCCTGGTACAGATAGAAGTGTAACTCCTAATCGACTGGCCCAGCAGTCCACCGGCAGGAACACACCCCCCTTGGATTATCCCCCTGACACCGGAATAAAGACTTTTAAAAAAAGACAGATAGAACGTGCGCTGTGGACTTTTGCGCCATATCGCCATAACAGCGCTTGAGAATTAATATGGTATAGCACAATAACGCCACCATAATAGCGCAAGTGTCCATGACACTCTCGTCTCTCATCGAAATGAATGTCGCCTAATCACAATGTTGGTGTATCGCTAATGGGTTCTGTTATCCACAAACAGAAAAAAATAACGTACCTGCGTATTACTTCGGTAGTTATGCCACAACTGGATTATAGTTTCTAACTCCCCCCTTAAAC
Organism: Diplogasteroides magnus; assembly: GCA_014805445.1. Lineage (NCBI taxonomy): Eukaryota > Metazoa > Nematoda > Chromadorea > Rhabditida > Diplogasteroididae > Diplogasteroides > Diplogasteroides magnus. The sequence continues at coordinate 970 of JACMIF010000211.1, read as the reverse complement.
TATTTGCAGCAGTTTTTACTCCCTAAGGAAATCGCACAATTAGAGCAGAGCAATTGGGTATGAACCCAGGGTGTTGTTGTTGGTGGACACTTGACCGATCTTTCGGTAGACAAGTGCTCATGTTCAGTACACAAGGAAACAGCTAAAACATTTGCGAACAGCGGGGATTTTGGTCTTCCCGGATGTGTATTCAATATGGCTATTCAAATTGGCTACACCTATTCATTATACGCTATCCTAAGGAAAATAGGCTATGCTTGAGAGACCTCGTACAACCGATGCAGTAGTTTTTTCCTTAGTCCCGGACACCTTTGGTCTATCCAATTTAGTTGATTGATGTTCGTAGTGGCGAGGAAAGGCCAGTACGGCCATTGGGACATCGTTGTTTTTATGAGACCCTGGGGACACTTCTAGGTGAGTACATTCTGGAAGTGTACTCTTTGAAACACGTGAAATGTTTTTCATTATTTGAACTTCGTGGCGGAGATGGATTACGACCAAAGACACTGGACACTATATAAGTTGTCATTGAAACATAAGGGCGACAGCGAAGACTTAGTAATATTAAAAAGATCACTGGAAAGGTGCAAGACAACACCTCGCAGGTTTTAACTGGACTGAGTGAGATATGTGGGAGACTGGAAGTATGCGCGAAATATGGGTTGGTGGACACTATGGTTATAAGAGTGATGAACATTATACAACTACACCAGCGCGAACTGAAAACAATTGAATCAGAATATTTCATGTTAAATCGAGTTCCGTGTAAGACCGGGTAGGACCCGGTTAGGGGTGGCACAGTAAACTCAAAGTTGCTCAAAAATTCTGAAATTTTTTCTGTGAACTACCTAGGGGTGGGATACACTTCATCCACGAGTTCATAATTTTACCTTCAAAACTGGCCGATTTTCAAAAATACATTTTTGAAAAATGAAAATTTTTATTTTTGAATTTTGGTAGGCATGTTATA